>JAFVLL020004555.1:0-50636 GCA_021397915.2 Tor tambroides | reverse complement strand
CTTTGTAAAAAAAAAAAAAAAAAAAAAAAAAAATTGTACTGTTTCTGTAATACCTTATGAACTTTATCCATTAGCGTTGAAGATCATTTCAATTCTGATTTGATGACTACATCTGATTTTTTAGATGACTAGCTTGGCGAAACAACTCAAGGTAGACATACGGACCCCGAAAAGCTTAGGCCTAAAAGGAACAGTACAATTTGCAATGAACGCTGAAAAAAATTATAATACAAGCTTTTCTTGCTTTATTGCTGTTTACATGTTCATAAGTCATAGCCAGTCTGTATAACATGGGAAGAAAAAGTTGGTATTTGGTTTAATGTAGACTATATGTGGCCTTATTTTCTGCTGGGCAGATTACTTTTTTTAACCAATCTCCTGAGTCATAAATGTAAACAGCACAAAATATAAAGTAGCCTGTGTTAATGTCATACATTTAAGATTATGTCCATTTCATACTCTTAATAATAATGAGATTATATATATATATATATATATATATATATATAAAATTGTATGCATTAACAACGCATACAAACTACATACTAACGGAATCATTAGCTTCATGTTTTACCTTTATTAAGCCTTCTACACAATGCACAATTTTGGCAATTTTATAAGATCATTGCTGATCAACACTGCAACATGGATCTGATAAACTTGGGTAGGCTACAACATGCATGTAGACTGTACGATGATGATACCTATTGACTCTACGACGGCTACGACGCACGTTACTATAGAAGAATAAAACATCGGCATGTGCTAGTGGTAAGCAAAAAGAGCATAATGAATCACACTTTGGCAGTTGTAGCTAGTTTTTATGTGTGCTGAAAAAAAGTGGACGCGGTGAAAGAGGAAGCTTGAGCTAAGGAGTTTTATGTTTTAGCGCCATGTCGCATTTTTATTGGCTGGTTAGGAAACGTGGATACAGCAAACACTGTGCGATGATCATGCTGACACTCTCAGAAAATTATCTTAGGCTATCTTTGGTCGCAAGACCGTGACAACGGCCGTCTTTGAATTTCTCTCACTGTAGGACACAGGACAACCGATTAGGAGCCACAATCACAGAAATCGCCACGATTGTTTCACGATGCCAATCTTTCGTCTGGGACAGCCGAAAATCATGCAGTGTGTCTTGGGCTTTAGTTATGTACTTTTCTACTTTAGTTATGTAAGACATAATGCAAAAGTTTACCAGAGATTCGTCATTGGAAGACTGATCACGCAATATTGATTGATGAATCAGCAGCGAATAATCTTTCTGTGCGTCATCAATTCCGGAAGGAAGATAGAGGCTGACAGTGGTTGTGAAGGATCTTTAGTTTGGTAAGTTTGCGTAATTAATAGAAAATGAATAGAAATGATTTATCTAAAGAAATGTAAATAAATATGTAAATACTTAGATATTTCTATAAGTGTTAACTATTTTAGATTAAAATCCCTAATGGTCGCTGATAAGCGAAGCCCTGCGATCACAAATAAAGAGGAGCAAATGTGATTGAATATGTACAGGTATGTGTGCCCTTATTCTTTTTGAAATATCAATAGCTATTGATTGATTTTACATTCCTGACAGAAATTAACAGAACACAATGGAAACAAGCCGCAACACAACAGAAGCAAGCCACGACACAACAAAATTAACTCAACAGAAACAAGCCACAACACAATGAAATTAACTCAACCCAACAGAAACAAGCCACAACACAGCGAAATTAGCGCGACACAACGGAAACAAGCCGCAACACAGTGAAATTAGAGTGACACAACGGAAACAAGCCGCAACACAGCGAAATTAGCTCGACACAATGCAAACAAGCCGCAACACAGCGAAATTAGCTGGACACAACGCAAACAAGCTGCGACAGCGATATTAGCTCGACACAACGCAAACTAGCCGCAACACAGCGATATTAGCTCGACACAATGCAAACAAGCCGCAACACAGCGATTTTAGCTTGACACAACGCAAACAAGCCGCAACACAACGAAATTAGCTCGGCACAACGCAAACAAGCCGCAACACAGAGAAATTAGAGTGACACAACGCAAACAAGCCGCAACACAGAGAAATTAGAGTGACACAACGGAAACAAGCCACAACACAATGAAATTAACTCAACCCAACAGAAACAAGCCGCAGCACAGCGAAATTAGAGTGACACAACGGAAACAAGCCGCAACACAGCGAAATTAGCACGACACAGCAGAAACAAGCCACAACACAGCGAAATTAGCTTGACACAACGCAAACAATCCGCAACACAACGGAAACAAGTCACAACACAGCGAAATTAGCTGGACACAACGCAAACAAGCCGCGACAGCGATATTAGCTCGACACAACGCAAACAAGCCGCAACACAGCGAAATTAGCTTGACACAACGGAAACAAGCCACAACACAGCGAAATTTGCTCGACACAACACAAACAAGCCACAACACAACGATATTAGCTCGACACAACGCAAACAAGTCAATTTCAATTTGTAAATCCAATTTCAGCACCTCATAATATTTTATCATTTTTAATACTTTTATTGTATTTTTAATAATGTTTAATGGATATTATGTATCATTTACACAAGCATTTTCTTACTTTGGAACTACGCTTTAAATTTAAATACATTTCCTGAATATTGTAATTCAGTTTTTTGCTATAATCAATCCCTTTTTTTCTTGCAGCTTGTACAATTCCAAATTGAATTCTATAACCATAGATGTGGTGCATAAACCCAGATGTCACAAACACACTCAGGTGGAATCAAAGGACAGAGGTGACTTTCTCTATTTCCCCATTGTTTCTTTAATCTCCTCCTCCCTGCCCTTCTGCTCAAGGTGAATATACAAAGCTTGCGTATGTCAAATGTCATTGAGATAAAATAACTCTGAGCGTGTGGCACGGTGTAGCAAGTGTGTTGGGTGCGAACGGAGAAAGAGTGGGCTGTCAGCAGTGGTTTGGGCCATCTGATGAAGCAGGTCTGTAATGACCTGATGAAGGCTACATATACAGCGTGGCACCACTCCACAAATTCTGAAGGTGATGAGGGCTGGCATCCTCACTCGTGATGAGAACTCCCTGCTGCTTTGCACTTTGATGTGTGAGTATGCGTGGTGGAGAGAAGGAACGCATTTGTGAATTTGTTTGTTTGTTTAGTCTAGAGGGTTTACACTAATAGAATGAATGTTGTTTTAAGCTACTCACACTCTTGCTAGCACCTGGTCAAATCACTGGTGTAGTCACATCATTATCCAGTGATGAGATATGCTGTTTGAACAAAGGAAAACAACTACAGACAAATGTAAAGAACTTTGCTTTGCAAAAATTCATAGCTGCAGTATTTTAAGGCAGGTAACTTTCTACGATAAAAATAATAAACATTTATTGACAACACTATTTAATAAGGTCCCATTTGTTAGAATTAGTTGATGCATGCAAACATGAACTATGAGCAACACATTTTAACAGCATTTATTGATCTTTGTTGATGTCCGTTAATAAAAATAAAATGGTCATCATTTTTTTTTTTTTTTTGTAATTTCACAGTGCATTAATATTCACAGATACAACTTTTTGAATTTAAAAATGTATTAGTAGATATTGAGTTTAATGTTAACTAAGATTAATAAATTCTGATTAATTATTGTTCATTGTTAATTTGTGTTAACTAATGTTAACAAATTAAATCTTATTGTAATCTGATATGCATTTTTATAATATACCACCTTTTTACAACTCAAGTTACAGGTAATCATGTATTTTTCCACATAATAATAATAATAATAATAATAATTTGAATTGAAAAATGTATTAGTAGATACTGAGATTGACGTTAACTAAGAGTAATAAATGCTGGTGAATTACTGTTCATTGTAAATTCATGTTAACTAATGTTAACAAATGAAATCCTATTGTAACATGATACCCATTTTTATAATATACCACCTTTCTACAACCCAAGTTATGGGTAACCAGGTATTTTTCTGCATAATAACAATAACAATAATAATAATAATAATAATAATATAATTATGCATAATATAAATAAACCAATAAAACAGAATCAAAAGAAAATATATATGCAGATACTGGAAAACAAACAAATAAATAAATCAATCAATATTTTTATAATAACTGTTGCCAAGATGGCTGTAATAGGTAATAAATCTATTAGTACAAGTTTTTGTATCTGTTTTGTATCTGAACATTCAAATCATCAGACCTGTTTAAAACCAAGAAAATTAGTTTATTTTCTACTTTTCACTCAGTAATGCAAATTTGTAATAAAAGAATAAAGAAACAGAAGCCGTTTCAAAAGTGCTCTTAAAATCTCAAAAGTGGGCTTTGAGTTTACATTGGCGTTGAATCTGGACTTGAAATTGCATATGAAGTGTTTTCCTTACAATAAAGCATATGAAGTGCCTCTAACCGAAACTTTCCATTGAAAACTTTCCCACTGTAATCCTACACCCGTGTCAAACAGGTGCTTCTCATAACCTTCCATCTAGGCCTGATCCATGGCCTTCAGACAGATCTCACAGCAGCCATTTCCCCTAAATGTTCTCATTACTTACATCCACTAGATATTTCAGACACTTCCAGTTGTAAAATTCTCCATTACATGGGTCAAGCAGGGGCAATGAGAGATGAATAACTGTCTGATCATCTGAAAAGGCTCCACTAGAATATTTCCCTTCTGCTGAAATATCTGTCATCACTTTGATTGCATTTTAGAGGAGACTTATTCACAGGGACAAGTGTGGCTTCTTCTTTTTCACTTTTTTTAAGAGGCCTGTTTTTTTCTCGCTGTCTGAGGGGGATGAGACTCCTGCCTCTGCGCATTCATTCAGCAGTCCATTGCAAAAATGAGAAGAGAGCGCAAATGAAAACCTGAAAGGAGAAAAACGAAGGGGGAAGAAAACACTCGGGTCAGTATCTCATCTCGCTGAGACTAAAAACTCATCTCTCAGACCGGTGCGGCATTATTTAGGCTGATTTGCGAAGCTCTCCATGCAAATTGCGAGGTGATTAGTTGGCGTGTTGGGCTGGTGGAACAGCAGAGGGGTTAGGACACTTCGTCCCCCTGTCCAATTACGCCTGCCTGTAGCACGGGATGACGCCCCGTCTGCACGCCCATGTCATTAAGAGGAAAGCGGAAAGCCCTTCCTCACATACAGGCTCTAATGCGAGTGGAGGAATTACAAGACTGTTGTCTCTGTGTCTTCTGTCCTGTCTGTGCCCATGCCATCCTCTTTCACTCAAGATTTAATGAAGAGTAAAGCAAGAAACACATTGAATACACATTTATTATGGTTCCACAACAAAAGCTTAAGAGAAATACTTGCGTACAACAATAAGCATAGTGTACAAATGCAAATGACAGTAATTTAGCAAATTTTAAAAGGTTAGTTTACCACAAAATTGTCCAATTTTTCAGCATCATCTCACCATGTCTTTTGAAACCTGTATGACTTTTTTACTTCTAGAAAACACAAAAGGAGATGTTTAGCAGAGTGTCCAAGCTGCTCTTTTCCATACAGTGAAAGTAAATGGTGACCACAGCTATCAAGCACAGCTATCAGCTATTTCTTATGGCTTGTTATAATATTATATATAATTGTAATATAGCATATGGACTTCTTTTACAATGTATTTACGGTCACCATCCACTTTTATTGAACGATAAAGAAAAGTGTGAATATTTACAGAACACACTAATTCAAATTTGAAAATAAAGTTCTTTTCCAATTCTCACTTCAGACAGGTTTAAATCTCATTTTGATTATTTAACTTGATGCTGGATAATCTGTTAACAGAGTGTTGGTTGCTGTTTAGAGCAGGTCAGTCTGGTTGACAAGCTCAGTTGGTTTCTTGTCTGACAGTCCTCAGCAAGCAGATCCATATCACATTATGCTGATGATGTGCTCTTAGATATGAAAAATTCAGGAATCTGTCTGCGCATACCACAGATTTTATACTGCCCTGCCAATTTCACTTGCTGAGTTTTGCTGAATAAACATAATCACAGTATATGTACATGCAGAGGGTCACTTACACATGTTTAGCAAACATTTTGTCATATCATTATACATTCTTAGAAAAGAGGCACTTTTTATGCAGTATTTTATTTTCTTAAACATCGCCTTTATAAAGAAGTAGTTGAATAGACACTGATTGATTGTGAATGTTCATTGCAGCTTTGATGTAGCACCACCCACCGAAACAAGCAACTTCTATGGAGTGCTGCAATGATGACTTATTTTTGTAGGCCATCGTGGAAGTTAGCATCAGCCTGGTTACCTTTACAAAAAATGATTTTTCCTCTGGATTTGGAAATGAATGCAGAAGACAAGTGACCAACAAAAATTTAGGATTGTGTTCGTCATGATCTTGAACAAAACCTTTATGAATTGTAAAGCCTAAATGCAATTGCCAGAAGTAAAAATTAAATGTAGACTATAAACAAACTACACCATCATTGCATGATTTCGAAGTCACCGGCATTGAGTTTAAAACATTTTCCCTGAAAGATTGAGTTAGAATAGTTTTGCAAAAGCATGACTATGAACACCACAAAACTGTGAAAGAGGACTAGTGAGAAGATGAGTTTATCTGTATGGAGTGTGATGTTTAATGTCCCCTACTACCTCCCATTGAGCCACTTGATAGCAACTGTCTTTGCAAGAGAAGTAAAAGCTTTTTTTTTTTTTTTAAATCACAAGGGGGTATTACTCATGTATTTTATGTTGTTGAATAAAACGTGAAAATATCTTGAGCTTGTGTTAACCTCAGGCATTTAACCAAATACCCATTCAAAAAAAACACAAAAAAAAACACCTGTTGACGACAGAACCGGAAGTGCCAAAATGAACTCGGGTTTCTGGGTTTTGGTCTACAAAAATACATCATCCCAGCACTCTGTTGGTCAGTGCTGCAAGTTGCAATTACAGTAATGCTTTTGGAATCCCCTGTTTAATCATTAAGGACAATTCTCCACATCCACTTATACACTGACATTTGTAACCAGACAAACCAACATCTTGGAGTAGCATAGTCACTTAAGTCCTGACTTAAATGGACACTTTTTATAGTCTTTCCCTATTCTCTGAGGTTCATCTTACAAATGCAAGGAACTGATCCTGAGTCAGTGATGATTTAGTTTTCAGGGGGGTTCTTTGCCCAGTTAGAGCAAATTATCTCCCCCAACATTTGAGAGGATGTTAAATGAGTCTGCAGCTTCTCTTTGAGAGGCGAACACTGGGGAATGGATGCGAATGTGATGTAATAGCTCTCTGAAATTCTAATGGCTTCACAAATCATTAAAACATTCAGCCCGATCCCTTTTTAATGAACGCCCACAGTCGTGGAGTAGCAGAGATGAGAGACGAGATGAGATTCTATATTCATGCTGGGTTGTTGTCTCATTAACCTTAAATTATGCAAGCTAATGCAGTTCAAACTACCCATCATGAAAAGGCACTTTCTTCTCTTTTAAAACGGGTGAGGAAAAGTCCTTTCAAGTTGGACTTGATCTCCGAGGGTCATGTCTGTTTTTCTATTTAAAGCTGCATTCTGTGAGTTTCTCACTTTTAATGAGTCTGCTGCGCTGGATCCGTGCCACAGAGGTGCAGCTCGTGAAATACGCCGTTTGGTCTATATTATAACAATATTCACAGGTCACTGTCACGCTCGTAAGGTTACATAAACTGATTATTTCCTCTCTCGCTTCCGACCATTGATAACTCAACTTCAATTAATAGCTTAAGTCATCATGCTAGTAATTGCCCGGGGCTTTTCTTTTAATAACTAAGAATATTTATCTCCGTTCTTATCGGTGGCTTGACCGGATCAATATGGATTAGAATTTCACACAGAATCGGATGTCTCCCTCGGTAATTTACAAGGGTAAAACCTGCCAGGATTATTTTTTCGAGAGCGGTATTCATTACACTCTGCATGTGCGCTTATTGTATTTTTGTCAGATTTAAAATTAGATACCAGTAGCAACTTGGGTTATTACCATTCAAACTGATGTGCTCAAAGAGCTGGAAAAGGTTATTGTTTTCCTGTTTATCTTTCAATGACAAATTTGAAAAGTGTCACTTAAAGAAAAAACTCTGTCATCTCACTTTGTTCTATTTCTCAAATGAAAAAGTTGTTGAGTTTAGGCCAGTTAGTGGTGTCAAAGGAAATTCTCAGGGATGTACTGTGAGTTACAGTGTAAATCCCGCTGCATGTTTTAAATTAAGTAGCGCTGCATATGTGCTGCGCTCTTGGGCCACTAAAGATGCCGAAGGCTCAACCACTCTTTTCTCCATCTGTAAATATTTTTTGGTTGACTACATATATATATGCTGTCCCAGCAGTCAACCTTCAGAAGAGCTTTTGACAACTTGATGGATATGTGATGATGGCAGCATTTCTGGGTGAATGCATGTATATTATTACTATTACAACTACATTCAAAAGTTTGGGGTCAGTGAGATTTTTTGAAAGAAAAAAATACTTTTATTCATCAAGAATGCATTAAATTGATTAAAAATGACAGTAAAGGCATTACTTTTTACTTTTACATATTACAAAATATTTCTATTTTAAATAAGTACTGTTCTTTTGAGATTCCTATCTGTCAAAAAAATCAGAAATGTCCTTGTTTCCACAAAAATATTAGGCAGAACAACTGCTTTCTGTGTAAATAATAAGACAAAATATTTCTTATCAAATCGGCATATTAGAGACTTCTTTCAAAAACAAACATAAATGAATACCCCGAATTCTCCCTAATTAAGATGTTAATGATTCCAGAAATACTCATCCAACAGCAGCTGCAGTGTTAACTCCTGTGCAATGCTGTTTTAACACTGTATCATCTCTGTATGTCTCATTCTCTCTCTCACTCCCTCTCCCCCAACATCTCTGGCTCATTCCCTCACTTTCTCATGCCCTGCTATTCCATAGATGATGATACATCAAATATTTATAAAAAACAACCTCTGAACACAGTCATTAGTGTCAAGGTTTAATATGGCGCTAATTCAGCAATTCCCACCTCGCTGGCAGATCTTTCCAAAGTAGCAGAAGGAAGTATGCCAGCGAGATCTGTTTTCCAAACCCTAACTGCCAAGGGCAGAGCAAACAAATTACACGCAACACACACCCTACCTTGCACAAAACGGTTGGATTTCTCCCCTTCTCTTTCCTTCTGCCAAGTCTGTTTGATGTGATGATCCTATTTTTTTAAGTCAGTAAAATGTTAAACCCTTCACAGTTTGCACCGACAAGTGTAAAAGTTAGTTACCTTAAAGAAACTGTGTAGCAACTGAAGTGATCTCATTTGTATTCATACTTAAAGTGTGTGTGTGCATGTGCATTGACAGTGTCTAATGATTGTAAACATTAAAATGTTTCTAAAATTAATTTTACATTGGAATAATTAAGATTTGTAAATGTTTTTGAAAGATTAATGTTTTGGCTCCATTTATTTGATCAGAAATTCAGTAAAAACAGTAATATTGTGAAATATTATTAGCATTTAAATGACCTGTTTTAATATATTTTAAAATGTAATTAATTCCTGTGACAAAAAAGCTGAATTCTCAGCAGCCATTACTCTAGTCTTCAGAGTCACATGATCTTTTAGAAATCATTCTAATATGAAAAATCTTCATTATTCCAAACCTCTGACCAGTATTGTAAATGCTGTAAATGCATATTAACATATGTGTGCTAACACCACACTTTGCTTTCAAATGCTTACAAATACTAACGAGATCACGTCTAAATGCCATAGTCTCAGAAGAGGCAGCTAAAACTTCTCAAACTGTGAGCCCCCAGCATTTCAGGTTATTAATTACTAGCCAATTACTTAAACAAATACGCAACATTAAGCGGCTAATTTAGCCACTAATGCCGGAGCAGATGGATGTTGCTGGAGTGAATGAACGGCCCTGACTAGCACAGTGTAATAAGTGGGTCTTACCCGGGGAAGAATGAAGCCAAGCGCTGCACGCTTCCCCTCAGCTAGATAGCACACCTGTAGTGCGCGCTAATCACCCAGCATATTAGCAGCCCGCTGGATTGAGTCGCATTGGGCAGCATTTTGCATATGTTCACATTGCCTGCTTTAACTGAACTTGGTCAGTTTAATTAAAGGAGGAAAAATGTGAGCGTTCGACTGCAAAGTGTGCATCTGGTGAGCCAAACAGCAATTTGTCTTAAGATTGCTTTGTTTTCTGTTTAAGCTCAATTGTCGTTACGCCAAGCTGGTTTTCGTCATGTTGCAGCGTTTTCGGCAGCTTAACGAAATGCAAGATTAGTAAAGCATTCCCGATGAATGTAATGAGATGATTGGGGTTGGTGTGACAGGAGATGTTCTGTCGGGTAAATCAAGGTGGATGTCGCAATAATTGAGAAGCATAAATTATTCAAATGATTCGAAGCTAATTAACATTCAGTAAACAGTGGTCTAGATGACAAACCGTCAAAGGGTTTACCAAAGCAAAGAGAGCGGAAATGATGCCAGGTGAGCAACTAGCTTGCAGACACAGCAGAGTACTTGTGATAAAACAGCATTCCTAGAGTTTAGGGTCTTTCTCAAATAGCCAAACTCTCACTACAACACCATAGTAAGTAATATTTCCTATTAGTTTTCTCCATAGCCTAATGAAGCACAACAGTGCACAAATTGATTCCAAGAAAACCTAAAAAGACACAAAGGTACATAACTGTGAACCTATAATCGAATTAATATATGAGTGAATGAATGACATTTGTATGATCAAGTCAAGTCAAGTTGAGCTTTATTGTCATTCTGCTACATGTGTGTACATGTAGTGGAACGAAATGTCGTGTCTCGCAGGACCACGGTGCTACATACTAGTTAAACATAAGATAAACATACAACAATGCAAGTATAAGAAAAACAATAGAGCTATACAACAGTTAACCATCTGACTATACATATACTATAAATGCTATAACTACTATACATAGTTGACTACACATACACAAACTAAGACTGTACAAAAACTTTACATACATACTGTACATGAAATTGTGCAAAAGAGATATTTGTACATAAAATTGTGCAAAGAAATATATTTTGTACATTAAATGTTGTGCAGAAGAGAGATTTGGGGGAAGCAGCGCATAGTGCAAAATGATTTTGTAGTGCAATGCACAAGTAAACATATATTATACTATTGAGTCTTTGTAGCAAGGAGTGATTATAGAAAGTGTCTAGTGTGCATATAGTGGGATGAGTGCGTTACTACAGGTGGTTTGTATAGCCCACTCACCTGTGTGTAGCACACTCAGAATTGCACTTAGGAAAATTGTCAACAGTTTTAATGAGTTGAGGGGAGGGGGCTGAGGTGTTCATGGTTTCAGAGGGGGACAGGGAGATTGGAGTTAAGAGCTCTCACAGCCTGGGGGAAAAAGCTGTTGAGCAATCTGACAGAGCGAGCTTTGATACTCCAGTACCTTCTACCTGATGGCAGGAGCTGGAAGAAGTTGTAGGAGGGATGGGTGGGGTCCTTCACAATGCTTGAGGCCTTGCTGGAACATCGTGCAAGGAAAATGTCCAGGATGGAGGGGAGAGGGGCACCGATGATCTTTGCGGCAGTGTTCACTGTCCGTTGTAGGGTCTTGCGGTCAGCAGCACTGCAGTTCCCGTACCAAGCAGTGATGCAGGTGGTCAGCACACTCTCAATGGTGCCCCTGTAGAAGGTGGTGAGGATGGGTGGAGGAAGACTTGCCCTTTTCAGCCGGCGGATAAAGTGGAGGCGCTGTTGTCTCTTCTTGTTGAGTGACGTGACGTTGGTGGTCCAGGTGAGGTCCTCTGTGATGTGCACCCCGAGGAATTTAGTGCTTCTGATTCTCTCCACTGTTAAGCCGTCGATGGTCAGTGGGGGGGTGGTCACCAGAGTTTCTCCTGAAGTCCATCACAACCTCTTTTGTCTTACTCACATTGAGGGACAGGTTGTTAGCACCACACCATTCAGCCAGCTGTGCCACTTCCTCTCTGTAGTGCGTTTCATCGTTGTTGCTGATGAGGCCTACCACAGTTGTGTCATCAGCAAACTTGATGATGTGGTTGGAGCTGAACTTGGCAGTGCAGTCGTGGGTCAGCAGCGTGAAGAGCAGCGGGCTGAGCACACAGCCTTGTGGGGCACCTGTGCTCAGTGAGGTAGTGCTGGAGGTGTTGTGGCCGACACGGACTGATTGAGGTCTTGCAGTTAAAAAGTCCAGGATCCAATTACAAAGGGAAGTGTTAAGGCCCAGCAGGTTTAGTTTGTGGATGAGCTGTTGTGGGATTATTGTGTTGAATGCTGAGCTGAAATCAATGAACAGCATTCTTACATAAGAGTCTTTTTGTTCCAGGTGAGTAAGAGCTAGGTGGAGAGTGGTGGAGCTAGGTGGAGAGTGGTGGAACAGCATTAATAGAAAACTATTGACATTGTAGTTATGAAAAGAGCCCTGGGTCCTTGGAAAACTGTCTGTTGATCTCAATCATAGATATATATACATAGATTCCTCATTAGCGGATGTTTCTATGGGCTACTGTACATGGAATGGTCAAAGCCAGTCTGTGAACACTGAAAAGCAAGTTTACTGTGTGTCTGCAACCATAGTTCTATCATGACAACTCTCAGAAGATTTTAGCATGGTAACGGATATGACAGTGTTAATGTATTTGGTCTTGGTGGAATAGATCTGCTACGCTGTTGAATTGCTGCTGCTGCTGCTGCTGCTGCTACAGAGCAAGTACAGGAACTTGCTACTGCCAATACATACGCCGACACATGCTGTGAGTATTTAAGACATATACTGTTGCTGCACAAAAAACATATAAAATAACCCATAGCAGATCTATACAGGCGGAGCTGGGGAGGTGGAGGGTTTCTAGAGTATGCTACCCAGCCATTTAAATGTAAAGCAGCAAGCTCATTGGCTGCGTATGCAACATGGACCAGTTTAGTAGTTTGACACTGTGAATATCATCAGTTTGCGTTAACAGTCCATCAGCCTGCACCATAGAGAGTTTCACGACAGAACTTGGCATTTATGTGCATATATCTGCAGTAGACTTAAGCAGATGATACATAAAAGAAGACGAACACATTCTCACCACTGAAAGATTATTCCATTTGTTTGGGAATTTAGATCTCTGCGTTTTTTTAACAAACAGAGGCTGTGCAATGTTGTGGCATCTTGGATAACTCATTGATTTTTACTGTGAGTGATGACACGTTGACCATTCCAAGATAATGGAGGTGTCAGAGTGTCTAGAGTGGTCAAATGTGGCATCTACATATAAATATCTACTGTATGATCTCAGTGGCTACTTTTGGCCAACATTGGAAAAAGATGCTGTAGTTAAATCACCTACCAGCAGAGAATGACTATGGTAACCAGCCAAACTATGAGCCTCCTCACACTTTTTCTTACTTTTACAGACTCTTAATACATCCTTTAGTGCACATACAAAAAGCTTTGTAATTCTTTAACAGCTAAATACACAGTTCTTGTATCTAGTAGAATATGTTCAGTTTTAAGAGCATTTGCCACTTACCACACTGGCATAAAGCTGTAATTTTAATCACCTGTCAGGTGTAGTGTGACACGTGTAATGTTTTTGGCTGAGGCTCTGTCATTTAGCATTCATGGCATGAGTTCAAGTACACTAGCAGCTTGAACATGACACGGATCCACACTAAAGATTTTATCCGCTCCGTGTCAAAACCCACAGCCTGAAGAACAGGTTTTTTCTTCTGTGCCTTTGCTGTGGATTTAACCTTCATTCAGGAGTAAACGTATTGGAAGAGAGAGAGGGCAGGGACAGAAAAAAATGATGGGGGACCTTGGCCTTCCAGAAGTGGCTCTCTACCTGCACCTCTCGGGATTCTTCACACACATACAACTATTGATCTTTTGTCTTACACTTCACTGTAAAAAAATAAAAAAATAAATAAAAGAAAGAAAGAAAAAAGGGAGTTTTGATGGCTTTTTTAGTTTAATTAATTTATACGAACTAATGTATATAAATGCTGTTCTTTTTAACTTTCTATTCAGCAAATAATCCTGAAAAAAATCTTTTACACAATTTCTTTTACAATTTTTACAAAGTGTGTTTCTTGAGCACCAAAGCAAGCTTTTTTGAATGATGGAATTATTATTGATTATTATTAATATAGCTTATTTCTAAATCAAATAAATATTGTTCTTTTTTAACTTTCTATTCATCAGAATCTTGAAAAAATGTATCAGTTTCCACAAAAATATTAAGCAGCACAGCTGTTTTTACATTGATAACAAATTCAGCTTTGCAATTGCAGAAATTAATTATATTTTATTTTAAAACATACAACAAAAGAAAAAAAAACCCTACACTATTGACAGATCTTTGGTTGTTTTCCTGCAGTATTTATTTGATCTTAGAATGTGTTACAGTGATCATTTACCATCTCACCGATCACAAGTTTGTGTGTGTGTGTGTTTGTGTGGCTCTGTGCAGTGTTGTATTTCATACACTGTCATGCTCATCAAGTCTTATGGTTTTAAAATATCTGGTGGTTGATGCTGTGCTAAATTAGAGTCGACATGGTAGGTTGAAGCAGCTTTGAGGTTATTGAGGAGCCTGTCGGTCGGGTCTGTATTTTAAGCTCATTACAAGCATCAGCTCTCATTTTCTCTGAGAGTGAAAGAGATACAGAGACAAATGGAGAGAGATAAAATGAATAACTGAATAAATATTAGTCAGGGCTCTTCTCTGGTGGGCCACCAGTGTTTCTGAGAAGGAAAAGAGTGACTCTCGTGAGAGACAGAGAGAGGACATTGTGAACACTCTCATGGGGGAAAGTAAGGTATCTAAACCCCTGAAGCAAAGAGCAGATCTCTCTCTGTCCCTGCGGACACTTCTACTGTATTTCATATTTTAAGCATGACAGAATAAATCATCTTCAGTCTGCTGACTTCCTCTTCTCTTGACTGCCTTGCTCACGGCCCACATATGTTAATATTTCGTACAGTAATGAAAAGACATTACATTTTCTGAAAAATGCCACCCATGAAAATATTTCATATCCCTTAAATGTTCCTTCACTCATGACCTAATATGACCTTATCATCAGAGAGCATTGCTCACTAGCATTCTTTTATTGTTATTACGTATATATCATTTTCTAGACATTACATATTTACATGAACTAAAAAAATATACTAAATAATAAATGGGTTTGTCTACTGTTAACTTGTCTTCTGCTGTCCACTTAAAACAGCATGTTAAATTAAATATTAAAATCTGGAATGCTCAGCACAGGCAGCACAGCACAGACGAATCACCTCGCATTTCAATTAAGTTTGGTGTTTGCATTTTGCTAAGGTAACAATATGATATTCTAATAAGCATAAAAATACATACCACACAATTTTTTGGCAAAATAGTTTAAATGGGTAAAAAAAAAAAAAAAAAAAAACGTTTTTAATTAATAAGAATTTTTTGTATCAGTGTTTTCTTGAATGTGTTTTCTTTCCATTTATGGCTATATGTGTTCTACATTATTGTTTGCTTCCAGTATTTTTTTTAAAGAAATTAATACTTTTATTCAGCATAGATGCATTGAATTTTTACTATATATATATATATATATATATAATTTTTATTTTTATTTTTTTAATAAATGTTGTTCTTTTGAACTTTCTAAATGTTCTGTTCAGTGATTTACATTTACATTTACATTTAGTCATTTTGCAGACGCTTTTATCCAAAGCGACTTACAAGTGGGGAATACATAAGCGATTCATCTTGAAGAGGCAATCAGACAGTGGAAGTGCTCGTAACAACATGTCTCAAGCATTGTTAAAATAAATACAAGCTAGCAAGGGAAGGAATAAATAGAGAGAAAGATAAAGTTTTTTTTTTTTAAGTTTAGGATGAAGTCAAGTAGTGTCGAAAAAGATGAGTTTTCAGTTGTTGCTTGAAGATTGACAGGGATCCCGCACTCCGGATAGGAGTGGGAAGATCATTCCACCAGCCAGGAATGGTGAACGAGAATGTTCTGGAGAGTGATTTTGAGGCTCTCTGTGATGGTACCACGAGGCGTCGCTCACTAGCAGATCTCAGACTTCTGGAGGGGATGTAGATTCGTAATAGTGAGTGGAAGTAGGCGGGTGCTGAGCCTGTGGTTGTTCTATATGCAAGCATCAGTGTCTTGAACTTGATGCGAGCTGCGACTGGTAGCCGGTGCAAGGAGATAAAGGAAGGTGTAACATGGGCTCTTTTGGGCTCGTTGAAGACCAGTCGTGCCGCTGCATTCTGAATCATTTGTAGAGGTTTGATTGTGCATGATGGAAGTCCAGCCAGAAGGGCATTGCAGTAGTCCAGCCTAGAAATGACAAGGGCCTGGACAAGAAGTTGTGCAGCATGCTCTGACAGAAAGGGCCTGATCTTTCTGATGTTGTGTAGCGCAAACCTGCAAGATCGAGCAGTCTTTGCAATGTGCTCTTTGAAGGTCAGCTGGTCATCAAAGATTACACCAAGATTTCTGACCGAAGTTGATGGGGTGATTGTAGAAGAACCTATCTGGATGGTGAAATCATGCTGTAAAGTTGGAGTGGCAGGGAAGACAAGAAGCTCAGTCTTTGCCAGGTTGAGCTGTAGGTGATGTTCTTTCATCCATGCCGAGATGTCCGCCAGGCAGCCTGAGATCCTTGCAGCTACCGTTGGATCATCTGGTTGAAAAGAGAGATAGAGCTGTGTGTCATCGGCGTAGCAATGGTAGGAGAAGCCATGTGCCTGTATGATGGGACCTAGTGATGTAGTGTATGTGGAGAAGAGGAAAGATTTCTGATGAATCACATGACTGGAGTAAAATTCAGCTTTTCCATCACACAATATATATATATATATATATATAATATTAGTATTTCATAATATTTCAGATCATAGGGATCATAGATAATTCAGATCATACAGTACTTTTTACTGTATTTTTCATCAGATAAATGCAGCATTGGTGAGCATTGAAGAGACTTCAAAAGCAAATCTTACCAACTTTTGAATTGTAGTGTATATTTAGAACTTTATTATTCATTTTAGATCAAGAAAGAAACATGCAATTGTCAGAAGAGTGTAGACAGCACAAGCATAATACCTACCATTTGGACCAGCCTTCATGTTGGAAGCACACATGCGATACCTTAAAATGCTAAAATGTTTTGGAACAGAGCTGTTCACTGTGACATGGAAAGTGAGTGTTTTTATTAAATGTAGTGTTTTATTGCAATATGAGGAACATTATATGATACTGGTTTAGTATTAGGCTGTTTAAATGAAATGTTTCTTATTGCTGTTCATGTCGCGGAGCTGAGCTGTACCTGTCTGTAAGCAAGACAGGCTCATTTTCCTTGCTGTCAGATGCAGAAGCATCTCTTGTTCTGTCGCTCGCATTTGTACAAACATGTCAGGCACAGTGTGACAGGTCCGAACCTCATGTGTTGTGGTCCTGAGCAGATGACTGACTGACGGGCAGGCTGGGCCTTCTCACTGACTGAAGCTGAAAAAAAATTTAGCTAAAAAAAAAAAATAAAAATAAAAAAAAAAAAGGGCTGTAAAGTTAAATTTACACACATATTAAAGGGATAGTTCTCCCTAAAATGTAAATTACCCCATGATTTACTCACCCTCAAGCCAACTTGGGTGTATATGACTTTCTTCTTTCAAACAAATACAATCAGAGTTGTATAAAAAAACATCCTGGCTCTTGCAAGTTTTATAATGGCAGTGAATTGAGATTTTGAAGCCCAATAAAGTGCATCCATAAATCATAAAAGTACTCCACATGGCTTTGGGGTGTTAATAAAGGCCTTCTGAAGTGAAGCAATGCGTTTGTGTAAGAAAAATATCCATATTTAAAAATTCATAAGCCGTAATCTCTAGCTTACACTAACTGTTGCACATGCATTCACGAGAGAGTGGCGTTCCAGCTATTTGTCATTTTAAAAATACAAAACAGTCAACATTATTTTATGTATTTATTTATGTGGATTCCTTAATACTGAAGTCTATTGGGAAAGTCATAAAATAAAATAAAACAGATTTATAATCAAACTAACACATAAGCAATGAACACTAATTAATATTGCTTTATTACAATAAAATAATAAATACTTTATTTATATTCAGACATATAAACAATGAACAAACTAACCAATGTTTTTATTAGAGTAAAATAATAAAATAAATTAAAATTAATACTAAATTTATAATCAAACTAACATATAAACAATGAACAAACTAACCAATTTTTAATTAGAAGAAAATAAATCAAATTTTAAAAATACTATATTTATAATCAAACTAACATAAAAATGAACAAACTAACCAATATTTTTATTTTAAAAATAATAAAATACTATATTAGAAGTCAACTTAACGGTCACGCTTTATTTTAAGGTCTAATTCTCACTATTAACAAACCATTAACTATGACTTTTGCCTCAATAAACTCCTAATTTGCTGCTTATTAATAGTTAGTAAGGTAGTTGTTAAATTTAGGTATTGGGGAGGATTAGAGATGTAGAATATGCAGAATATGTACTAATAAACAGCCAATATGTTAATAATAGACATGCTAATAAGCAACTAGTTAATAGTAAGAATTGGTCCCTATACTAATGTGTTACCAAATTAACATTTAACAATGAACAAACTAACGAGTAATGATCCCTACAAAGCAAAATCTCTTAGTTTAAAAACTCTCAGTTTAGAGATTGATTGTAATTTAATAGTTTTCCAACAGTATTATAGGCCTGTTGGTAGAATGGCACCACAGAGTGCCCAGTTTGGAAGCTCATTGCTCATTGGCTGCTGCCTAAAGGGTCTTCATGGGATGGCTGGATCTGTGACTTTACTCCCCAATTATCTCCTCTCCATCTCATCACACCATCCCAGCTTCAGTGGGCTCTGCAGTCGCTCCTGCAGCTTGACTTCTCTAATGGACCCCTCCACGCACAATCTGCCCACAGTCACTGCAGCATATGCCAGTCAATATAACAGTATGAGCCCTCCACATCGAGCAAAGGCCGTACCTAATTAGCCGCCCCAACTGTTAGAGGAGGAAAGGGAAATGGGTCTTAATTAAGAAATTAGAAGTTGAGGAGTCATCAAGTTTCATTCCTCAGTCTCGGTTTCCAGGGCTCTCCTCATGTCTCTTCCTTCTTTTTCACATACTCTTTCTCTTTCCTATCAGAATGTGTCTTGTTTCTCTCTTTCTTCCTCTCTATACTGCTCCCAATCTCCCCTGGCAGCCTGCCTAGTGGATTTAGACCAGCTCTGAGCAATTAGTACCATCCGCTCAGGATCCAGGCTTAGCATGTCACCTGTACCTGAATCAGTCTGAAGCCCAGATATCATCCAGCCTTGATGGATGTTTGCTAGGACACCTGGCTGTGCCACAAGGAGGGAGCAGGTGATGAAAAGCAAAGAGGAAATAGTTTCATATGGCTAATTTCATATAGTTTGATATTTTTCATCATCTTTTAGAGAGAGGGCATTTCTGAATTTTTTGAGGGTTACACACTGTCACTAATGTGAATGTTAGCGAGAGACCTGCTGATCTCACATGCTCTCACCCACCCAGAAAAAGCAGATTCTTTCAATTGTTTTTTTCTGTTTATTGCTGGTTTGTCTGTCTGTCTGTCAGTGTGTCTATTGTTCTAATATTCCATCTATTGTTCTGTTATCTCTCTATCATATTTATTGTTCGTTCGTTCCATCGTCTGTCTGTCATTCTATCAGTCTACCATTCTATCATTGTATTATCTCATTAAAATCTATTCATTAGGGCTGTCACGATTCCTCAATTCAATTCGAGTACGCAACTTCTTAAAAACATCCTCGATTACATTTTGCTTGTGTCGAGTAACCGGCAAAATACCGGAAGTGGCTCAATCCACGGACGAGAATCCATGAAACACATTATTAGACCGTTTTCCAAGGCTGCATGATATATTAAACCCATTTAAAAATCGCAATAAAGCATAATGCTACTGTGAATCCACAAGCGCTACAATTCAATTAAATAAATATATGTGCTTTAATTATTTACATGTGTGTAGGTTACGTACTTACGTGTCAGAGCGTCTCTGTTCACAGTAAATGCTGCTCCACACGAACTGTTATCATCTCAAACTGCTAATCGCGATTTCAAAATTAAAAGTTTAAACCCTCGCTCTGAGTTTACACATTTTGATGTCCACATATTTAAGAAATTACAGTGATTGTAGCATTTCTGTCGTAAAGAAATGGCCAAATATTAAAGAGTACGTGGACATTTGAATTAAATGTTGTTTAGTCAATTTTAAACAAGGATTAGATCACGCAGTAAAGTGAAAAACAATCGTAAGGCGTTTGTCGCCCTCTGCAGTCATTTGTTATAATGCATAATGTACTTTATCTCTGTTGTTTACAGTTTTGTTCAATAAAACCATATGATTACTTGCTTTTGATACTTCAGTTGAACTAATTATTATTGCCTCATTCCTGTTATCCATGTATTTTAAGTAATTTTAAAGACTATTGTTTGCTTAGATTTATTTTTATTAGGCTACCACAAAAAAAATATATAATTATCCGATTACTCGATTAATCGTCAGAATAATCGACTGATTACTCAGTTACCTAAATAATTGTTAGTGACAGCCCTACTATTTATCATTCGTTTATTCATTTATCTATCTATCATTCATCTGTCTATCTTACTAACTAAACTAAAAATTGGAAGTTTTGTGTTGTTGACTTCAAGTTGAAAATGTTGGTGAACATTCTGATGGCTTGATGAAACTTCTCCATTTAGCTCTGCAGCTTCAAAACTTTCCAATAATGATAAACAAGAGTAAAAAATAGTCTGAAAAAGACAGTGTTTTTCAGATCTAATATCAATTAAATATTAATTCCGGATGGTCTTCTAGTTTTTGTAAATATGATTCCTTCATCAACCCATATATGTCTGGGATCACTCCCAAATGTCTTGCTGATAAGAACCTGCTGTACTTTTCTGTTGGCCTTCAGTCTTTGGGTGTAGGCTCTGCGTCTGTGTATGTTCATATGTGTACACCTGCATCGCTCCACATCAACCCATCACACCATATGTCTCTACATCAGACACAGGTGGAGGCCTCTATCATCTTTTTAGCTGTTAGACACACACTCTGCGTCCACTGACTCCATGTGTATGTCTAGACCCATGAGCTGCTTAACGGCGCAGGTCTGAGCCAAAGCCCTTAGCACCCTGGAGCCCGGTCCCCTTCTGTCCCCTCACTTTGATTTCCAATATGTCTGACTACGCGGACAGATGGCGAGAGGGTAAACACTTCCTCCACGAGGCATCGTATACACAACCCTCTCGGTCCGCTGAGCCCCTCCAGATTGGCACAGGATGGAGCGCAGGGCAAAAATTGGGGTGTAATGTAATAGAATATTTGATTGGCCTCCACAGAGAAGGTTACTGGGACTCGTGCCATGGTTAATGCAACTGTGTTTGGCTGCCATTTCTTCTCCTGCTCTTCTCTTTCCAAATTTTATTTGATAACCTTGCCATTTCCTTCTCTATTGCTCCTCCTCAGCCTGTCAAAAGATGCTCACTGTTTAACAAATGATTGGGCTGGTTACTCTGGCCTTTCAGATAGTGGAAAATCAGCATGTCAGCTTGTGAATGAATCGTTAAGGCTGCTGGATCTCCTCTAGAACCGGACAATGAGAGTGGACATGTTTGAGTCTGTTTGCTCAGAGTAGTGCAGCTTGTGTAAGTGGATGTGTATGTATTTAGGTGTGTGTGTTTGAGAGAGTGATTAACAGCAGTTAATCTGTGGCAAACAAATGAACTGTGAGAAGCATCAGTCTGCCTGATTCGTTCCTATTCGCTGACTTCAGATGATGCATCTAATTTGCAAACTAGTTAACCTCCATTTCAGGTAATCAACTCAGGTACTAAATGGAAAAACATGAGATACATTAGTTTGTTTTTTCACTTTGTGAACAGTGAACATCAGAAAGGTTTGATTTATTTGTTAAACATGGCATCCTTTTTAACCCTGGAATCTGTATTGGCTTTGAATATAAACAAATGAAACTGCAACAGGGTTGGTTCATACTGACTGGAAGTATAATGAGCATTGGCAATTTGAGGCATCATGACAAATTTATGCAAATAAGCAGATCACAAAACGTGGTGACTAATCCATATTATTTGGCAATACTTACTGTCTTTGTAAAGATTTGAAGGTGCTGTCACATTTACCATTGTAAATTGAATTTTCTTGGGCGAAATCCAATCATTTCAGTAGGAATCCCTATGATCTGAAATTTTGCATGAGGGTGAAAGATTTCTCCACGCAGATTTTGCAGCAGATTCTCTGTGTTAACCAACAGAAAGCTGCTTTGTTTGAAAGTGTGCTTCCTGCAACACTATACTATGGACAATGTACAGTGCCAAAATTTTCACTATTGTGACCAAGTATTGACTCACTGTTAGACATCTGCATGTTTTATTTTATGCTACATAAAAACTTTAATTATTGTGAGGTAAATGTATTGTTGCGTCGCATTGTTTACAAGCTTTACACATTTTTCTCAGTTTGAAACACTGAATGAGTGATTACATGAGACATTTCAGTAAGTTGTACTGTAGGCTATCTTATAATACGCCTTTTGGTGTCCATTCATGTTTATTTTGTACTATATTAGTAAAGAGAAAGATATGATGGGTTCACGTGCAGCTTGAACTGAGGTGCTAAAGTGATTGCTGATGCTACATTTATGCGCACCAATACAGTATTTATTGTTTGAATTTCATTATGAATTTGGCAGAATTTTAAAGCTGATACTTTGTTTTTTTAAAAGGTAACAGAGCACAAAGGTTATTGTGATTATTATAAGCTATGGCAAGTATGCTACAAAAAATATGAAGCATATAGACTAAAGATCTTGATAACAAGAAGCCATATTAGTATCAATAATAAACGATAATTGTTAACTATATTGCTTCGCACATTTCCGTCATTTGCTTTTAGCAGGTGTGCGGTCAACGCTGATGTTAGGCAAGAGATGAGGACTGTTTCAAAGTCTTTTTTTTCCCACCAAAACTCATTGTCTCAATTTATTACGTCAACATAACAAAAGATGTGATCGCAAAACAAGCAGGAAAAAAGGCATTACGTGCAAATTTTTAAAGCCATAACTTCAAATTTTTTTGTATTTTTATATAGTCGCCACTCGCCAATGGCAATCTCAGCAAAAATATCATTCGCAAATTAACATTTTTGGTTGCAGTCTGGAGCCGTATATTATATATAATATTATTTCTACTACTAATACTGTATATATATATACCCCAAATTGACACTTTTGATGGAATGTGTTAAACACTTCCTTCCTTTCCTATCTTGCACTTTGTAAGTGCATTTCACACCTGCTACATGGAACCAATTAACAGTCATTTCATGACGGAACTCTGCTCATCTGAATGTTTTGCAGCCTGTATTGTATGTACAGTTTTTGACATTTCACATTTAATTCTTGTCTCTTCTTTGTAATTGTTTGTGAAATTTACCTTCGATTTCTGAGTGAAAATTGTTTCTCCACCAATTTTGTTTTTCAATGTATATGAGTGTTTACTCTTGTCAAACTCTTGCCTTTATATAACAGAGACGATAGCAATAATGTCACCTTCACCTTGTGCCCTTAGCAGTCTCTTTAACACACACACATCACAAGCAGACAGTTCCCCATGCTGTGCCAATACCATGTCACCCTTCATGAATCATGCAACTTAAACAAATATACAAGCTCTGATTCAGCGGAGTGGAAGGCTTTTGGCCCCGCGGGCGGTCACACACTCAGTCACAGCGTCCAGTGGTTGTGCCTGACCCCCTCTGGCCTCTCACATTGGCCTTACAGCAATTTGCTCACTTACACAAACACACACACACAATTTCTGTCTGACAGGACAGCAGGGGTCTTTGATGGGGGTGAGTGTGTGAGTTTTGGGTGGAAGTCAGACAGGGCAACATTTATTCCCATTAAGAGCGTGAGCTCTCAGGAGCGCATGAAGGGCACGCTGCGGGGGACTCTCTTCACCTCTCTCTCTTTTTCTTTCTTTTTTTCTTCATCTTATCCACTTAACAAAACAAGCTGCCTATTTTCCATCAAAAGATATGATCCATCCAGTGATTTCTCTGTATCTATGAGTTCACAGTTACTTTGACAATAAGAATATATGGTAGGGGTGTAACGGTACAGGGTTCGATCAGTTTTGAGGTCATGGTTTGGTAGGAGTTTGGTACAACAGGAAAAAGCAACAAATCCCCAGTGCTATTTTTTTCCATTTATTTTGAACAGACAATAGTGTTACACACATGTAGCATGAGCAGTTGTTTTTAATTTGAATCAGATAATTATGTAATTTCAAGATTTAAAGCAAAAACGGAATGTATTTGTCGTCCGACTGCATTAACCGAAAAAAAAATTAAATCTCATATTCCTTGAACCAGGTTTTTTTTTTTCTGACATGTCCTGTTCGGAATTTCTAAATTGCCTAAAATGTCCAGGTTTTAGCTTTATATCCATATTTGCATTTCTTTGACTGCTATCTGTCCCAACCTCTCATACACCGCGATTGGTCAGTTTTGTACAATGCCTGCATGCTATTGGTCAAACTACTTTTTCAGTCATTACCTGAAGAGATTATGAAGAGAACAGGAAAATAAAAACAAAACCCAGACATTTTAGGCCATTTAGAAATCCTGGCCAAAGAGGACATATGGTCAACCTAGTCCATTGGCAAACCAAAGTTTCTTTAAAACGCCAATAAAGACAGCAGTTTGCTACATTTTTACTGTAATGTCATACTGAAATAGCCTATATTTTAAATGTAAAATGAACTATTGAACTAAGTGAACTATTATCAATACTACTACCTGGCTGGACATCTACACAAGTGATTATTATATTTCATTACCATCTTTACAAAATTTAGGAATAATTTTGTAGTGAATTCTAAACAGTAGAGTGTCATTCTTGTTTTGTTAAGATTTTTTTCAAAAGAAAACATTGTATAATGCTATCTGCTCTTAGTGTTTTAGGTTATTCTTTATGAGCAATAAAGTGTGTTTGTTAGGTGATAACCTTTGGTAGCACTGTAGAAAAATGAGTTGATTTGAGACATGTTTGGAGTGATTTGGTAGTTTTAGTGCATTTTGAATGTGAAATTTACTGTTGTGCTGAAAAGGAGCTGAAAGTTGGTTATGAGAACTGTGAAAAGTATTATATCTTTGTTCACATTAAAAAGTGTCACTTTAAAAATACACTATAAGATTCATGTTACTGTTCTGCTTTGTTCGGTTCCGTGTCAGTATTTCACCCTCAGGACTTTACAAGGAATTCTGTTGGTTTCTGTCAGGCGGTCTGTGTTCAAGTACTGAAGCATGAAACCCATGTCTGCCTTGACCTTCATCAGGACTAACCTGTGTGGTCAATCGGACATCTTAGTCACACACACAATGGGGGCTAATGATGAGCTGAAGATAACAAGAAGTCTTTTCTTCTTTCTTATTCACCATATCTAACGCTGACACATCTCAGTTCCGTTTTATAATTATCCTCATCAGCTGTATTGATCACATGATGTTGAGCTCACACTAATCAATGCTCCTTATAAGCACAAATACACACAAGTTAATGTTTAAATAGCAAAAGAAGGATATATTTGCTGGCTCTGATGGAGACCCAGGTGTATGGTCAGACTATCTATCTATCTATCTATCTATCTATCTATCTATCTATCTATCTATCTATCTATCGCATAGGTCTTATACAGAACATTTTCTAGGACATCATGTGAATTTGCTCAGAGGTTTTGGTAGGAGACGCTCTCTGTCCAGTCTTTAGTCCATGGTAAATTGGATCACTGTCCTACTTGGACTAATGGTCTAAAAAGAATCTAAAATGAAAAAAAGCCTTGAGGGACTGGTGGAGTATGAGATTCAATGTCACTTACTTTTGAAGATAGACTGTACATCCCTTGCTGCAATCTGATATTTTCTGATGTACTTTTTAAGCCAGGACCGGTAGACTACATAGACAAAAAAAATCTGTTTTCTTTCTATTCTATTTGCTTCAAAAAGAAAACATTTCATTGGTATGCATAATTTAGATTACTATCTTTGGATTTTGGTCTCTACAAGTAATAATTTCTTCTTAAATTAATATTTATTTATATATTTTTATTTAGTTTGTTTGTTTGTTTGTTAAGTGGAATAATGTGTAGCCACACAGTCATCATTACATAAACCCCCGACTGGCATTATTTTGAAATAATATTCATGTCAATGACCGTTTGACTGCACATTATCCCCTTTGTCCTTATATTTGTATGAGTGTGTGTAATCAGTGAGTCTGAGTTCATAGCCACCATCACCAGAGAGAAAAAAAGACACACGTTTAAGTTTTAAAAGTTCTAAACTTTAACCCTGCAGGGATCTAATTAACATCCCTATATTAACACAGCTCTGATAATTGAGAGTCAGAGGGACAACTATATAGCTAGCGCTGTGTGTGTAGACTGTAATATCCAATCTGACAATGGCAGGAGCATTGAAAAAATGCCTAACCAACTAACCAACACATATTTCAATACGGCAAACAACCCAGACAGAAGACAGCAACTACTTAGAGCAGCCGCATTTACATATGTGATTAACATTCGTGTCAGCAGTTTGAATTCATCCATCACTCTTAACTCCATTCCTGCATTCCCAAAGCAATGCTTTTAACTCGGTAAGCGATGCTGAAATAATTGTTTTAAATGAAAATTGAATGCAAACCGAGCTCAGGTGGTAAATTAGGTCTTAAAAGGATCAAATGAATCAATTATTCATAATATTGTGTTGTTTTCGACACATCTGTAATTATTATAGTGGCACTGTATGTCGTGTTTTGTCCTAATGAATGGAAAGTTGACATTAGGTATTGTCTGCACACACATACATACTACTATCATTCATACACAAGTACACAGAGGATTTGCAGCGAGCCGGAACTGAACAAAAAGGATTACGGTCCCCCCTTCTGTCACCCTCCAGTAACGTGGGTGAAAATCCTTTGAGCAACTTTGGCGCAAATTTATTAATATGATTTACATAAAGTTAAAGTTCCCGCAGCCAAGCGGGCCACTCTAAAATAAGTCAGCGTGACAGAGTCCATGCGTTATATATGTCACGCCTACGGCTGGAGGACTCTCTGGGGAGCGCTGGCCTGAAAATGACAGAAAGTGAGGAAGGAGCCCAGATACAGCCGAATCACTCATTTTCTCCTCCGTAGGAGGAAAAAGAGGGACAAAACTGCTCTGTAGGGCTAATGCCTGAAAGCATATTTTTCTATTTTCAAACAATCTCAGGAGCAGTGCTTTTGACCTGAGATGTGCATTGAAATATGGGCTTTATATACAGAGA
Source organism: Tor tambroides (assembly GCA_021397915.2). Lineage (NCBI taxonomy): Eukaryota > Metazoa > Chordata > Actinopteri > Cypriniformes > Cyprinidae > Tor > Tor tambroides. The sequence goes on along the minus strand of JAFVLL020004555.1, from coordinate 23,122 downwards.
CCTTTTGAATGGGAGTATCTTTGACAGTGAAGTCAGAGGCCAAATAATGCAATTCAGGGGTGAGGTCCTGCAAGGGGCGGGATCACACTGGTCCATCCAGATTGATTGACAGTTGATCCACCCAATCAAATTCATTTATAAATAAGAAGAACCTGCATTTGCTCATATTATCAGGATTTACATACAGTGTAAGTTTGAAAGTTTGTGGTTAGGAACGTTTCCTTTATTCTGCAAGGATGCATTAAATTGATCAAAAGTGACAGTAAAAACATTTATAATTTTACAAAAATTCAAAATAAATGCTGTTCTTGTGAATATTCAAGAAAAATACAAAAATACATCTGGAAAAAGAAAAATACATCAAAGTCTCCTCCAAAAATATTAAGCAACACTACATTTTTAACAAGCTTTTGATCATATCATATTAATTTGCATAAATCTTTTACATTTCAAAATATATTTGAATAGAAAGCAGTTAATTAAAAAATGTGATCATATTTTACAACATTGCTGTTTTGCTGAATTTTTGATCAAATAAATGCAGTATTGGCGAGCATAAGAGATTTCTTTTAAATAGTAGTATTTCTGTAGTATATATTTGTATATAAATATTTATTTATATACAATTTTTCTGTTCACAAAAGATTTCATAAAATGTATATATTTAAATATTGATTTATTTTTATATATATATATATATATATACACTGTATATTTAAAATGTTTATATTTAATAAACTGTTGTGCAGCTATACAACTGTTAAAATGATCAAATAATAAAACTGTCTCATAAAGGCTTCACTTCATAATATTCATTAAGAAAGTGCACACAGAATAGTGATCCATTCAGTTTCAGCAAGGTCCATCACTGAACTGAACTGAACAGAAAATAGTACACAGATAAGTAGATACAATACTCTAAAGTACAAAACTGTGAGTGTATATTTTAATGGAATTTTCAAAAGGGAAAGGATAAAATAAAATCTCTTCTTTATTGACATTGGATTAAATGATCTGACTCAGTGCACATATTGGAATTAGATTTACATTAATCCATTAATTGTCACCTTTCTTAACAGGTTGAAAATTATCATTAAGGCTTCAGGACCAAAGGCACATATGACATTTGATGTGTTATATGGAGTGGCAAACATCACAAGAGCAAGTGAGAAAAATCCTCAAGAGAAACAGCAACAGATCCTAACATAACTCTGGCACGCAACCTTCACACACACATAGTGAGACAGAACAGCAAGCTTATTTTGAAGCCATTTATACTGTGAAATACACACGCTGATGTGCATGGTAATCAATGAGAACACAAACAATAATATTTAGAAATAATTTGATTATTAATTTACCTCAAACAACTGGGGGCTTTGTATGGAGTCAGTTAACAAGTTAGAAAAGCTGCAATGCTAAACTCTTTTTCCACATAACAGTGAGTGAATAGGCATTGAAACAACATATGTTTGTCCATGCTGCTGTGGTCCTCTGTTTTTGACAGGAAATTCATAAACCACAGCAGCATATTAATTACAGCGACAGGATCCGTGCTATATTTAATATGCACACTGCATCACTGGCATTACGCGACTTTGTTTTCCACTCAGGCCATCGTGTCAGCAGTAATCAAATCTTAATGTTGACAACAACACCTCGCCAATCAATTGCAGGGGGGAAAACGGTCATGTTTTCCCTTCTGAATTTTAATCCTCCATCTCTCTGACCGCTCTTGGTACCTATACTGAGACTCTGTTTCCAGTGTTAATAACGGTGGCCTGAAGTCCAAGACTGTAATTTATTTTGAAATGTAATGTTTTGGCCCAACCAGCCAGAAACACCAAATTACCATTGAGGTTTCTGTATTTGTTCCCTTTACCTCGATTGACGTCAAATCTCTAAAGTACAAAAGTAATTTTGGTAACACTTTTAACAAGGTCCTGTAAGTTAACATTAGTTACTGCATTAAATAACACATTAAGTAACAATGAGGAATATATTTGATACAGTATGTATTAATCTTTGTTAACAGTAGTATAAAAATACAACTGTTGATTGTTAGTCTGTTAGATCTGCCTCCCTGACTAAAAAATGAAAACTTTGAGCCAGATTAGAAAGAGCTGTAAGCACTGTTGGCTCTAAATTTTCTTTGTATAATAGTACTTTTGTATTTTCTCACAGAAGGTCAGTTCAGTATTTCAGTATGTGATTGGTGTTTGCTTCCACACTGTAACCTGCTTTGGAATGTGTTGTTTGTTTTAGTATTAAAGATCACAGCTTTAAATCACTACTTGTGTTTCCTGAATTGAGGTGAGTGAGATTACACTGACATTTCACTGATGATGTTCTTTCTCAGTAGGGGATTGAACCGTTTCCTCTAAATATTCGAACACCTGTGACCACACAGAAATCTGCATTTTTAAAACTATTTCTGTGTTCATCTGTATGATGGAGCAATACTGACCTCTAGTGTCTGACACGTCCGTCTTTGAGTTTAAACCTCATTGAAATTATTAACAGTAAGAATTCAGATGTCATCTTGAAAGGATAAAGTTTGTCTGGACAAAAAGAGTGAAGCATAAAACGCTTTCAAATAACTTGTCTTCTTAATTAAAATCTAATGAATTTTACTGAAATAGATGTCCTGCGTGGTAACACTCACTTTTGTGACAACGGAACTCTGACAGGATGTGATAACCAATCAGAAAACTCAGAATCGGCTTTCAGCCAATGGTATGTGATTGTGGGCGGGGTTATCTGATTGTCCAAACAATAGAATGAATGATTTTCTCAGGATTTTATATTGGTTTTTTGAACAGCATTTTTTATATTATTCTTAATAAGTCTAAAGGATTTTTTTGTAGAGCATAACACACTTACATTCACACTTCAAAAGTGTATTGTGAAAATGTGTTAATGTTAATTAATAAGTTGTTGGTCACACTTTATTTTAAGGTCTAATTCTCGCCATTAACAAACCATTAACTATGACTTTTGCCTCAATAAACTCCTAATTTTGCTGCTTATTAATAGTAAGGTAGTTGTTAAGTTTAGGTATTGGGTAGGATTAGGGATGTAGAATATGCTCATGCAGAATATGTGCTTTATAAATACTAATAAAAAGTCAATATGTTAATAATAGGCATGCTAATAAGCAACTAGTTAATAGTGAGAATTGATCCCTATACTAACATGTTACCAAGTTGTCTACAACAGCAGTCTGATTCCTCAAACACATACTTGTAGTCCTTCTTGTTGAAGTATGCTTGTGTATACATAATATTTGAGAACACTTTTTTTTTGAGAACAATATTTAACCACAATCTTATGTTACTTATCAAAAACAGCTATTCTTAAAAATCATAAGAAATTATGTTTTAGGGCTGTATGTAGTGTTTGGGAAACCTGTTTGGAAACAGTAATTTTGCAGTTTAGTGCATTATGCTGCATGCTTTAGAAATGCTTAAAGCAAAACTGAAATGCTGCTGGCTGCGTTACAAAAATGTCTCTCCTTAGGGATGGCCACACTTACTCTAATTAAACACTTACGCTGCGACCTTATTGTGCCAGGCAGTTACCATAGAATCCTAATACATCTTCTGGGCTCCATGTCAAACTAGATTTCCCTTCTCCAATTTACAGAGAGAAGGGGAAAAAAGATGCAAGGTCATTACCACAGAGGGCCCAATTACATGAAATAATCTCCACCGTAAAAACAAGCTCTGCTGAGAGTTCGCCAAGTGACACAGAATACCTCCAGCCTTGTGTATGTGTGTGTTTGTGTAAGTGTAAGGAAGTTGCTGAGACATACACATGTAATATAAGAAGTGAGTATGCTTGTAGCTGTCAGTAATCAACAACTTGATGACAATGAGGTCATTTTCTCAAGACAATGAAGTAATTACAGCTTGATATTTTTCATACCATGCGGTCTAGATCTGGTTGCTCAGACTGAGATTAAATTCTACATGCGGTATTGCATTTTTTAATGAATATCTGCATTTGTTTAGTTCAGGTTTAAAAGGTTATTTTTCACAAATCTCGTTCTAAACCTATTTGATGTTCTTTCTTCTGTGGAACACAAAAGGAGATGTTTTGTAGAATGTCCAAGCTCCTCTTTTTCATATAATGAAAGTGAATGAGACAAATTGACACCATTAAAGTGATTTATATTGTAATCCAATGGAAGACAGAAAGTCATATGGGAGTGGAACGACATAAGGGCAAGTAAAGACAGAATTTGCATTTTAGGGTGAATTTTTCCTTGAATATGCCTAATTAACTAGTGGTTGACCATTATGGATTTTTCGATGGCCGATTGCCTATATCTAGAGGGCAGAGTGGCCGATGGCTGATATAAAAACAATATAAGCCCATATTTTCACACTATATAATTTAAAATATTAAATAGCACATGTATAATTTTTTTTTTTTTTTTACATAATAAAACATAACTGCTTACTGAAATATTAGAGTTAAATAATACAACATTTGAAAAAATTATTATTAATAAGTGCTTCACAAGGCAAAATAATGAACAAAAAAATAATAAAAGCACTGACGATGGAGTTTTTAAATTAAATCTATAAAATACATTTTATTTGTACTTTGCAGATAGCAGATTCTTTATTATGTGATTAGTAGTATTTTTATTAGTATTTGTCTTAATATTTGCCTTTCAGTTATTGGACAGAACTGTTAAAGAACTGTTAAAAAACTGCCAAATATTGGTTGATAATATCTGCCTTGGCAATATATCAGTCAGTTGCTACTACTGACCATTTAAATGATGAAGCTGTGAGTAAATGTGAACTGTAAGAGTGAAAGAGCCATGTAGAGAGGAAAGAGGGGATGGAGAGTTTGCCAACACTGGCCGAAATGTTGTTCCGCTCTTCGTAGAGGGTCACAGAGAGCGCCCATCACCAGCTGCCACAGGGGGAAAGACATTCATCCATCACACCTCCATATGCCGCCCATTACAGTCACCTGTTTTCACACCTGTCTAATGCCAGCTGACCTCTTTCAACATCTGTTTACCATGCATTAATTACTGTAGATATCAGGAGAGACTAATGCTTCTTTGAGAGTATTTGAACTGACAGGTTTAATCATGGTCCGAATCTAATGAAGGATCATCAAGGAGAGGAAACTGTGACAAAAAAAAGGCTTGCAAGTGAAGACATTGGAAAGGACGCAAAAGAGAATTATAGAGAAAGAAAGTGTTACTGCAGTTCTGTCGTGCCCCACATTTGTGCTATAGCCCGGCACAGGACTGATGAGTCTTGCACTGCGATGTCATTGGGCCGCACCCCATCATGCCACCTCCTTCAAAAGCACATAATAAATACACTCGATCACAGCGGCCCAGGCCGACGGCCACACACACACTCACACACACACAGAGGGAATTAATTATAGATGTACATTAAATTACTTTCATCTCCTCCCCTTTTCCAGAGATGGGACACACACAGCGTAGTGACTGATGAAGCAGTATTTCAATACCTCCCTTAGCAACATGCGGGCTGGAACAGGCACACACACACACACACACACACATACGGACACATAGACACTCGTGCTTCTCATCCTTTTTGCTGCTCTGTGCCGCTTTTCAGCTTAAACAGATCTTCACTGAATGCCGTTTATTTCATCTGTGATCTTTTATTGTTCCGCAGAGGTGTCTGAAGACTACAGTAAGTCTAAATGCTGATCTCGGCATGGCAGTCTCACAGGGAAACGTCTCTGTAGCAGCTGTTTTTCCACAACTCAGTTCGAAGGATTTTGTTAAAGCACTGGCAATCTTTGGATATTATCACGTGTACATAAATACTGTTCTTTTGAACATTTTATGCATCAAAGAATCCTGTAAATCATGGTTTTTATAAAAATATTAAGCAGCACAACTGTTTTCAACATTGATAATAATAAGAAATGTTTCTTGAGCATAAAATCAGCATATTAGAAGGATTTCTGAAGGATCATGTGACACTGAAGACTAAAGTAATAGCTGCTGAAAATTCAGATTTGCATCAGGAATAAATTGCATTCTAAAACTTTTTTAAATAGAAAAGCTATTTTAAATTTAACTAATATTTCACAATATTACTATTTTTACTGTATTTTTCAAATAAATGCACCTTTGGTTACCGTAAAAGAATTTAAAAAACAGTCTTACCGGCCCCAAACTTTTAGATCATTTAAGATGCTGATTTTTGTCAAAATTTTTAACCCCGCATGTTTAGCTTTGGGATGAATGATGTTTCTTTGTGAGAGTGTGTAGGAACAGTGCTCATATTGTCTTAATAAACAGGGTATGAAATAGCCTATATGAACCAGGCATCCCTTTTTTCATGCTGTAGGACTCACACCCTATCTAGCCCTTCTAACTGATACTGATACCCACCAAAACCAAAAGTAAAACATTACAAAAACAAACAAAAAATATTTTTAATTACTTTTCAGTTATTTAGCTGATTGATTTTATTGCATTACCATACAGCTTATATATCTTTAAAAAGTTGTAAAATAGCCTAGATAAAGAGATCATACTTTTTTTTTTCTTCTTTTTGGGTGTCACAATAAGTAAAAACAGCCTAATGGCAATATTGAAGTAATGATGCTTTGAGATGGATCTTCAGTTCAATAAGTGAGTCTTATGTTGATTGTGACAGATTCGTTGAATTCATTCAGTGAACAATTCGTCAAACTAATTCAAAACTCATGAGTTCGCGAGTCATTTTCAAGAACTTGATTCATTAAGAGAACCGACTCGCAGTGTAGTATGTTTGTTTGTAAGGAGCAACGCCAATGACAATCAAAGCAACGGCTCTGACGGATTCATTAACTGAAGCATTCATCAGTATTAAATGATTCATTACAAGGACCGACTCATAAGAGTCATTTTTACGTGAATCAGACAGGTCTGTTTTCCTGCAGTTCGTGAAGAGCGTCGCAGCTGAAAAGCAAAGCTGTGACTGCGACACGGTTGAGCTATGTCATGTGAGAAACATATAAGTTATAACCACAAACCTGATAACTGAATTTGAGAACTTACATTTTTCTGACGTAAACACAGCACCATTTTCACACTTTGCCCGACCCACTTATTTCCACTCTGAAAACCGCCGGTCTACACGGATCATAGAGCAGCAAGACGTTTTAACATTATACATGAGCTCTAAATCCAACTTTTTTCTCATCAGTGTTATAAATGGTGGAGTTGATCTGGGATAAGAGGTTTTTTTGGTCATAGTGTGTATTAATGTGTTCTAGCATGGGTCATTTCATAACCTTTGGACACAAGCTCATAAAAAAGGAAAGCTCTGTAAAAGCCAGACCATGAAGGACAACACTTACAAACCAAAGCACTAGGGGATGCATGACGAGGGTGGGGGACATAAAAGACAAAAAATACAAAGGGTGCGGAAGGGTCGTGGAATCAAGCAGAGACAACCACACTCAGCTAGCGTGCAGGCCTCTCTCGATCTCAAGGGCTTTCTTCTGCGTCCTTTGCCTTGTCCCCAGACCTTGAACAGGGCCCGCCTAATTTATTGGCTTGGCAATTTGCTGAATGTGAGAGAGAAAGTGTGTGTGTATAAGACGGAGAGAGAAAAAGAAAAATACAGTAGAGAGAGATAGAGAGTTTTCAGCTCCAAGCTACTGGTTCAGAACATCCGGGACTCGCTTCATTAGCTAGTCACGCCCTTAGCTATGACATTTCAAAACTTGTTACCCAGCTTTCTAATTGGCGTGAAAAATTGAGCAAAGCTCCAAACAGTCATGGCTGCATAGTAAATCCTGATCTGACACCATGTTTTTGTCCTTGGGAGAGTTTTTTCCCCTCTTTTATTCTAGTTTGCCATTCTATGGTCATTATCATAGTTTCCAAACATTCAAAATACTGTATTTTAGGGTTTCTGGTTGACAAGAGGTTAAATATGCAAAGAAAATTGTCAAATGAATTTTAACAACTAAAGTCATTATTTAGATTCTGACTTCACATCATACTAAAGTATTTTTAAGTCAAAATTGTCCTGAGAATTTATGCGTTGGAATGAACTTGATTGAAAATGCAATTTTAAACAGAATGAAATAAAATTAGAAGGAAAACAACAAATAGCAGACTTGCTTAAAACAGAATAAATTAATTAGGCATGTTTTTTGCACCAGAGACAGCTCTTTGAATTTCACAGATGTGAAAGACAGTCTTTTAAGAAACAATTTACATATTTGTTAAAATACAGTTCATTAATAAAGAAGGGAGATGGTTTTGCAATTTTAATGTCACTCTATGTTTTTTTCTATCTTTTTGATGCAGCCAATGTACGTGCTCTGTTTATTGACCTTTGATCTTTGCTCTACCCCACAGAGCCCCTCTCGTGAGTCGTAAGTGTGCCTCTCCCTGTCCGTTACGGTAGACATTCACTGTGAACAAGAAGCAACCTGCAGTAAGAAAAACAGCAACATACAGGTCATACATGTTCCAGTAGTCGTCAAACCTGCCTACCGTGCTTCCTGGTAGGTGTGCCAAGTGTTTTGTGTGTGTGTGTGTGTGTGTGCGCACTAAGAAGCTCTGACACATTATAAAAACATTTCTGTACACATCAGCGCTGCAATTAAAAACCGTGAGCTAATGAGTTTTTCTGCTGTGCAGATGATGATGAGGGCGTTCTCTTTGCCCTTCGCTCTGCGTCACACCAAACAACCAACCGCCAGAGTTTGATTGATCACACTCAGCGTTTCGGGGTGTTTGCCGATGACCAGGGCCCTCATTAGGGCTTGTACCTGATTGGTGCACCGGTAATGAGTCTCCATCTGGTGGTCACCCCTAATTTTTTCCTTTTTGTTTCCTAATGTATTCATTGGTTAATTATTACACAGGTAAAAGCATTTAATGAGTGAAGGGCTGATCTGAGATTCATTAAGAGCACAGAAAAGCAAAAGGCTAATTACTGCAATTTCCTGTCTTCTTCCTCATTAGTTTGACCTGCAGGTTCTGGCAGTGGGATACGGATTCTGGTCATAACAAGGAGCTGGGGCATAAAGGGGGAACGTAATGACTCTGTCCTGCAGAGGAGCGAGCTAAAAGTGTATTTGTGTGGGTATGCCTGTGGACAGGTGCTTGTTTACTCCATTAAACATGGGTTTCAGAAAGGGGTCACTAGTAGGCCTAAAAAATCCAGCTCATTATAAAACACAAGAATAAATCTGTTGAGGTGGGCACTTCCTGTCCAAATACAGGCCAATACGGCCTGTTTACCTGTGCCACCAAAACCAAACTTCACTGCAACACGAGTCAGCCTTTTTTCTCTCAGTTGATATCCACTGGCTTGGGTTGCATATCTAGAACACTTTTTTAATTTGCTTTGAAAGTGGTTGTGCATGGATGTGTGAATTCTTTTGTCTTTCCTTCAGTTTATATCCAGAAACTTCTAAAGAAAGCAAAGCAAAGGAAAGTAGAAAGAGACACTTCAAAAGTTCTACCATTCCTGCTGATGTCCAACATACTGCATCAAGAAAGTAGGCCTATATACTGTAGACCCCTATTGTAAGTAAACAAAGTTCAAATGCACCAAAATGAGGACATATTTTTCCCCTTTGGATTTATGTAGTACAAAAAAGTTATTTAGAAGTACAATAGAAGTCCTCAATAATAGCCGACCATGGTCGTGGAGGTATGATGTAATGTTCTGTTAACACATACAGAGGCTTTGGTCATCAGACTAGGGTCCGTTGGGCAGTTCCTGGCGTTCATTGTTGGCCAATAGGGACGGCGGTGAAGTGAGCGAGTGTGAGGCGAAAGGAGACTTCATTACGCCTCCAGCTACTTATGCTTGGAAAACGTTCCGTAATTTGTGCATAGAGCCAAATCCTCAAGCGGGCGTGCACCGCAACTCAAAGCGGGGCAACTCGATTCACAGCAGTAAATAAGCGTGACCAATTACTGCCTTTCTTTCCCTCCCCGAGCTCACCGCGAAATCTCACTCACCAACCATAATCCAATTCTGCTGGAATGTCTTACAATAATGACACCCTGGAAAGCGTTACAGCACCACCTCTGTGTACTCACATTAGGCAGGCAGGCTACAGAGAGAGAATAACTGTTTTTGGCTCGGCTCTGATTTTGTTTGTTTTGTTCGGTTCCAACTACTTTATTAAGCCTCAAGTGTGACCTTTTCCTTTGAGAGAAAAGTAAGGGAAAGTGAAGAACGGTAAAGCCACAGTAAATGTCATTGTCCTGCTATGCCTGAGACCAGCAGTTAATACCTATGGCGAGACAGGGGATAGGAAATATTATGGTTGACTCAGATGAAGAAAGCTTTGAGGCTTTTTTAGCTTTGGGGTGAAAAGGGAGAAAAACAATGGCTTAACCTTTTGGTCATGGCCCATAAATCATAATATAATGATTAAATATTTAAATATAAATATAATGAATAGATGTATACAACAGATATAGTATTTCAGTGTTGAATATAATATTTAAATATTAATGCTTCTGCTCCAACTCTGCTCCAAAAAACATATTTCATATTTCTACTTGTTGTCAATAATTAAGACTGCTTAAATATTAAATATTATAAATATAATAAATGTAAATATACACTACCATTCAAAAGTTAAAAGAAATCAATATAGCAAAGATGCATTAAATTGATCAAATGTGACAGTAAAGACTTTATCACTTTTATTTTAAATAAATCCTTTTCTGTTGTACTTTATATTAAAAAAAAAAATCCTGAAAAAAGTGAAATGTAAAATGACAATTTCCACAAAAATATTAAACAGCAAATCTGCATTAATAAGAAATGTTAATCAATCAGCATATTAGAATGATTTCTGAAAGTGACACTGAAGACTGGAGTAATGGCTGCTTGAAAAAAAATGTAAACATACCTATTCCAAACTTTTGAACACCTGTGTATTTAACATATAAATGTTATATTTAAATGTTAAATATAATATTTAAATATTAAAGGTTCTACTTTGCAGAAACTGAAAAATCTCTGCCCACAGATGCACTCTTCTACCATATATAAGAAGTTCTTTAGTAGGACCATTCAACAAGTTGCCAAATCTCAACTTGGTCCAAAAAGCACCAACCATGATGAATGCAGCCCCCCCCCTCCCCCCCCTCCCCTCCCCTCCCAAAAAAAAGCTGGATTCACCACTAGACCATGGCTAGGGGCACAAAACAAATGGGACATTCCAGCCAGAATCCATTTGGTAGAGGCCAGTACACTAGTTCCAGGCCTGGCAAATGTGTCCACTGAGGCAAGAATATCTAAATAATGGTGGTGAGTATTCATTGAAGTCACAATGTTTGGCTGATGGGCCACAGTGGATGATGTTGAGCACACAGCCAGTTACCTAAATGAGGAAAAAATAATAATTTGCTAAATGCATGTTGATGGCTTTAAAACTGCACCTCTTGTCACAGTTAGTCCTACACTAAGCTGTTTGGGCTGCGCTAAAATCTATATCTGGAGCAAGAAAAAATGATGATATTGATAATGCAATTTGAAAAGTCATGTTTGATAAATCACTTTTTACTATAGTGTGCTTCGTAATAGGCTAACACAGTCTGTCAAATCAAAAGAGTTCATTTAATATCAGTTTGTGCTCTTCAAAACATAATGTTTAATCATGTGTTCGGTTGAAAAAGATATAGTGATGACAATGAAAAAAAATGAAAGCCTACTTTTGGACTAAAAATCAATCCTAAGCTGAAAATGAAGTATCGCTCAACATTACTCAGCCTTAATATTTATTGAAAACTCTTGTTCGGCCAGCCAGCATAAAGACGAACAGATAAAACCTTGCTGATTTAGAGGAGCCAGAGGAAGACTGGACTTCTTGCCATGGCAGCAAAACCATGTGCTATGGGCCTTCTGGCTTGGAAACACATCCCAGTAATTGTCAGAGAAGGCCGAAGGTTGAAGGAGAGCCCAAAGCCTGTGAAAAATAAAGATTGAAACCAAATGAGTTCCATTTCCGAGGCTAGTGTGGCCATTCCTAAATGTGGTGCGGTCTGTGATTAAATTAAGACCATTTCTGCTCTGTGCACATTAGGGTTCCATCTCATTTCACATTGGCAACTAAAAACTCATTAACGGAAGCTGAAATAATTTCAGAAATGATTCCTCTATTTAAATGGTAATAAATTAGAGACTCTGGACAATTCACTGAGCGCTGCCTCCTTCACCAAAAAATCCAATTTAATGCCGCTTCATCTTCCAAATGAACATCACACTCGTCTTCACCTACAGAGCGAGATGTAGGTAAAGGAGAGAGAGGTTTCTCATTTCAGAGGTTTTTGCTGAACAATGATGTCTATAAACCTTTGAAGATGAGTCTTCTTGTTTTAATGACATCACTATGTGTGATTGTTCAGAGATAATTGAGATTGTATAACACCACATACCAGCAAGCAAGGATTTAGGGCATTACTGGCATCAGAAGACATCAGAGGCAAACTATCTTTTACTGTTGTCAGCATGATGTGTGTGTGAAAGAGGTTGAGAATTCCAGGAAGTGACAACTTTCCTGTCAGAAGGAGGCAGTCAGCATTTCTCAAGTTCATTTTTCATTTTTCAGTTCCTGAAAATGTTAAAGGAGAGGGGGGTGACACTTTTTGTGGAAAGTTTTGAAAACGTTAGAAGTGCTTTCACACATACAGCACTTTCTGGAAATGTAACTGCATTTTTCCATTTAGAGGTCATCTGTGAACGAGACCCGTTGTCAAAACGGTGGCAGATCAGCTCTGGCGGTTTGCTGGCTTCAGAAGTTGTAGCATTGCCAGATTAAGTGCTGTATTGATGTTATGTGTGAACAAAGCTGTAAGATTAATGGTTTGAGCATGTGCAAAGTCAAGAGTTCGAGTCAATCGTAAAGTTCTATAGAAGCTCATTCAGTTACTCCATGTCATTTAGTTATAAACCTGTGACATGGGAGTCGAAAATAGTGATTGTGGAAAGAAATGTTGTCAACTTGGACAGATGCTGAAACACAGCTGCTTAGAAGTCAGCCTAGACCCTACGTTGTTTTCCTAAATGCATGTTTTTGTTCTTATTGTGAACAATTCATACATGCATATGTTTTTCTTTTTCTTTTTCTTTTTTAATAAAAACATCTCTGGTGAGGTATGTCTGACTTCTCCAACCACTAGATTCGACTTCTTCGGTTTCTAAGCTTGCATTCAGATCTGCCTCCATTCAGCAGCCATAACACCCTGTAGCCCACGACTGGTTGCCCACTGAAGCTAAGCAGGGATGGGCTTGGCCATTAGCTGGATGGGAGACCTTCTAGGAAAATTAGGTTGCTGTTGTGTTAGTGAGCCAAGCAGGAGGTGCTCATCCTGGGGTCTGTGTGGGTCTTACCACCTCAGGATAGTGATGGGGACAATATAAAATAAATAGGCACCATCCTTTGGATGGACATTAAACCGAGGCCTGACTCTCTGTGGTCATCAAAAAAATCCCATGGCATTTCTTGTAAAGGGTAGGGGTGTCCTGGCCAAATTCCCTCATTGGCCCTTGCCATTTGTGGCCTCCTAATAGTCCAATAAAACATTGACAGCCAGTCAGAATTCACCTGACTTTAAACCGCTTGAGCATTTAGAGGCAGACAACTGAACCGCAGTGGCCACTTACAATAAACAGAACTTAATCATTCTTGATGTGAACAGGCCTTAACTGCACATATTTTGAGCCATAATAAAACAATGATGCTTGCCCTAGTAATAGTTTAGTTACTGCTCTTACATAAACCACAGCATAAATCATCAAATATTTTGTGATTTAAAATAGTGTTAGTAATGTTAAGTTGCATGCTTGGACTGACTATTTAGGCTTACAGAAAGCATTTACAGTCACTGCTGCACTTTGGGATGCCACGTGGCCACAGAGGCCACTAATTCCTTCTTTATCTATACTCCTGTCCTCTGTGGCAGCTTGTGGTAGGGTAATGAGGCTCACTGGGCAGTCCTTCAGGGCTGGCACACGCACCACACTACCGTCCTGGGGCAATGGGATGGCACAGACGTAATTACATTCAGAGAGTGAAAATAAGAGAAAGAGAACAAGGCAGCGGTCTACAGGCCGTGATCTTTTCCCTGAGCATGCATACTCAGCACTCTGAGGAGGGACAGTGGGACCATCATGATCTGCGGAGATTTGTTTTAGCAGTTCACAGAGACCCAAAGGCCTAAATAATGAGAAACAACTGGAAATCTGGCTTTCATTAAATAAAGCCCAATTATATATACTCAAGAGTGCTCATCTACTCACCCTTCAGCGATATCAACCAAAACAAGTTGAACAAATTACTGTCAGTCTGTGTATTAGTAGTGGGGATTTTTCAGTGACTCTTTATGCCAGTAGGTGGTGACAAGAGTATAATGAGTGAGTTGATTCATTCACTCATTCGATTCATTCAAATCACTAGCTGCATTTCCATTACAGATTTGTGCAAAATTTTTGCAATATTTTATAAATGTCGATGAAAGACTATTGCGAAATGACACCATTTCCATTAACCTATGTTATGCGACTAAAACGTAATTTTTTAAAGTCAATAAAGTCATGGCGACAGATGTTAGTAGGTTTATGTACATCATAGCCACCACACTAGCCATTATTTTTAATCGAAGGAGACGCAGGCGTGTATCTTTTGCGAAGCAGTGCAGAGGAAGAGTCACTTCTGAAACGTGCCATGGCGCAGCTGGTATAGAAACATGCATTGACTAGAGTGGCCGCGATCTTGGAGGTTATAGTACATTAAAGAATGATCATGTGACTTTTACTTATGTCAGGCGACCTGTAAATGCCAAAAACTGTTTCCTTTGCAGTTTTGCAAAATATTTCTTTTTCGAATTGCCTGAAAAACCACCTCATGCAAGCGTAAAAATTTTTGTGATATATGGGAGTTTTTGCAAAATTGACGTGTTTCCATTGGGCATATTTTCAATTCCCAATTTAAATTTGCGCAGTATGAAGGGTAATGGAAACTACTGATTTATTCAGGAACTATGAGTGAGACTTTTTTCAAAAACACGAATTCATGCAGGAAAAAAATGCCACTACTTTGTGTAGTGTGCTGTGAGTCAGTTACTTCCACTGTGGGTTCTTGTGCATTCAAGTTCTCCTGGGAAGTTTGTTGAAAAATCACCAGTTGGAAAAGTCATAACTATGGCGTCATGTGCGTTCAAAAAACTTTGAATTTCTTGCATAAATTTCAACAAGATTTTACATCTTGAACTCTAGAGCTACAAATGATGTATAAAGATTGTGAATCGAATATGCTTTTGCTTTTTTTGCATTTTATAACTCATGAATTTATGAAGATGCTGTAAATTGAATCATTATATATTCATACTATGGTACAATTTGTACTGATTGTTCGATACTTTTTTGAAGTGGAGCTCTCAGAATGCCTTTTCATGTGCGAGACACTGCATAAGATGCAAGATGTGAGTGTGACGGTCAAACACATCCATCTAGTATTGATAATCAATGAAAAAACAGCATAGTGTAAAGGATGGCATTGTGTAATAATTGTGCTTAAGATGTAAGTTACTTGTTATTAAGTTGTTCATTAAACCATTTATTATATAAAAGTAATATCACAGTCACAGTCAGGTGGTTGTCTGAGGAACAACACTCTTTCTATTGCTCAATTAATGAGTAATGTAAATTTATAGCTCCTGTATCAAAGTATCAGACAGATGGCTTGTTTATGTGCAAGAGTGTTTTTAATACCATACCAACACCTGACATCACTAGCTCTGAACACCTGCCTGCTCATATAGCGATTCATTACTGCTCACATGACATGGAGAGAGAAAAGCAGCGAGCAAAAGAAAAGCATTTTGAAGAGAAAGATTTGTTCAGTACCATTACGCCCATAAACTCTCAAATACCAGTCACCTACAAGATTGCTTCTCAATTCATCTCATAGCCTCTCCAACTGTAATAAAAACCCATTTCTAATGACACCTATTAGGTCACAGTCACGTTTCGTATTGAAGAAAACAACCTGGAGCAAGAAGAGAAACTTATCAGCTAAATGATGCATATCAGTCTGCTAGTGCATTTTTTGTCTTATAGCCAGAAGATTCATAAAACATGTATAACTTTTAATGTTTCTAACTTTTAAATGTACAGTGAATAATGATCTCTTAAGTGTTATATAAAGTAAAGTTCTAGTTTTCAAATTAGATTGAGAAAGAAGAACACTATTTTCGCCAGCTAAAAAATGGTTTTAAGTCAGTTAGTAGGAAATATCAGTTTACATTTCCAAACATTCTTTTTGCCATTAATTGTAATAATCCAGTGAGATTTTTGTTTGCACAAGGAGTCTGACAAAAGCCAGTGCTCCACACAGAGATCTGAGCTCATCATCATCCAGTCTGTCTGGAATGACATGAAGAAACAGAACAAACTGAGACAGACTAAATCCAGAAGAACTGTGGCAACGTCTCCAAGATGCTTCAAGAGACCACACACTTTACTTTTCCTGTTTAATCATAAAGTCTTTATGTTAAGGTCACCTCAAGCCTTTGCAATTGCAGGATGTCTTCTAAGAAACAGTTGTTAAGAGTACAAATAATTCATGTGAAGACATTTTTGGAAATTAATTGGAAAACACGTTTATTGCAGACTTTAAAAAAAGAAAGAAATAAAAACCGATTCAGTAATCAAAACATTTTGGATTCTTGTGTCACCCCTAGGCCAGAAAATTAATCATATTTCATCCACCTTACAATGTCACAGTGAAGGAACAATAGAAAACATCAATCAAAAGACGCTTCCACACAAAAGCGATTACTACATGCCCGTCTTTCCAGGCTTACAAAATATACAACCTCTCATAATTCAGCATCTCTCATAAACATAAGGAAGATTACACGTTTGCGAGACATGGATCGTTTTCAATGCTTACAACCTTGAAAAGCTTTTGCGATTGTGTTTAGGTTATAAATTACATAGGAAACCACACGTCCTCATGAATAGGCACCAGACATGAATAAGTTCCTTACAGGAACGGCTCGAAGGAAAAAACGCGGATGAAAAATACAAGCATAAACGTCCTTCATTTCACACGAGCTGCAGGCATTCATGCTTTCCTTGCATTCTGATTGTCTCCATCGTAATGGATTTCGTTTTTATGTCATTGCTTTCTAAACAAAAGAAATAGCAGTTGTGCATTTGTCTGGTTTCAGTGAGGTGGGCTCTCCGGCGGTATCAGGGGTCTCCCTTCCATTACACTTCCAACAGCCCGACTGCCAAAGTCAAAGCTGCTCAGGTGAGCTTATGATGGAGCTCCAGCTGGGAGCATTTGTTTGGTGTGTGTGGTAGAGAAATGTGGAAGTGGAAGCGTGTCTGATGTATTCCTGCTGTCTTTCTTCCACTGCATATAGGGTGACATTGGGGAAAGTGAAGCCAAGGGTAGTATGATGAAGCCCTCTGCCTTTGCTATTACACATGGGACCGCTGGATCTCGCACTTGTTTTCTCCCTTCTCTCGCTCTCTTTTTTTTTTATATATGTTCTTATGCGTGCTGTTGCCATAATGTACACTTTTATATGGTATATTAGATATGTAATATGTTTGTCAGTGTCGATTGTGTCTTAAAATGAATTCTTTTTTTATAGATTTGAGAGCAGAAGTCTTAGATAAGTTGACAAGTTAATTTTCTCATTTGTCACAATTTTGGAGCAAATGAATATTCAGTTCTCCTCCTAATTCAATGATAAATAGGTTTCTGTTGAATAATTAAATAGCGCATGAGGGAGAAACTCTTTAAAGTAGATGGTCAATTCAAGTGAAGTCAAGTGAGATGAAAGCAGGAACTCCAGTCAGGATCGATATGATGGTAAGCTCAGGCTGATTTATGAGACATAACCACTTCATAGACACAGAAGCAGTGAAAAAAGCCATTCCTTAAAAATTTAATAGGTGCAAAGAACTGAAAGGAGCATTGAATGAAGTCTGGGTTTGTATTTTCTTTCCCCTATGTGATTGTATATTAAACGAAAACGAGCTACCTAGATCAAAGCATTCTCCTTACTTTACATTCATAGCTTCTTTCTACATATGAATGTAACAATGCACCTAATGTTTGCTGAAACAATACAATGACTTTGCAAGTAGTACCCAAAAAAAAAAATAAGGCTGTTCATCAGCCAGGACATGCAAGCAGGGCCATAAATAATAATAATAAAAAAAAGTACCTGTGTAAGACCAAATATTTCATACATCATTGTAAAAGTGCAAGAAGTTGGAGATGAGATATAAATTAATTTCAGTGGCTTGGTAGAAACTGATTACATGTAATCTATAGATTACTTAAATCAGATTCCAAAACTTAAGTACTTCATTAAATTATATTTTAAAACGCTCATAATCAGACTACATTTACTTTTTTTATTGATTGCATTACACATTATTCACCCAATAGCAATATATATATATATATATATATATATATATATACATATACACACATAAAATATAAATATAGAATATAAAATATTAATTTTTTAGTATTTTATTAGAATTTATTTTAAAATTATTTGTTTTTAATTTTACGTTTTTATGATTGAATTAAATATTAGTGTTTCATTAAACTCATAAACCTCATGCAGTTCCTTTACAAACCCCAGTTCGGGAAATCCTGATGTAATGTTTAATGCACTTCTTTATTACATGTTACTTACAACAAATATAATATATTTTCTTACTATTTGTATTTTTATATCAATATGGTACAAGATTATCCTATTTAAATCAATGTGATAAACATGTTAGGTCAAAAGTAGTCTAAAAGTAGTAGTCTGATTATATTACCTAAAATGTGTAATGTAATGGATTATGTTACTAACTACATTTTTTGTCATGTAATTTGGAATCAGTAATGGACTACAATTTGTACGTAATCTACCCAGCACTATAAATATGTTGACATGCAATACTGAAAATGACTTCAAGTGGCATTGCTTTTTTTTAATAATTATGCCATATTTTTTAAACATATTAATTGATTACATGTAATATTTGCACTTTTGAAAATTAATTTGCAACAACACAGCACCAGACAAAAAGGTGAATGAATATTGTGTGGTGGGGTAAAAAAGCAACGTTACAGGACTAAAAAATTTACACTTTCATTTATATATTCGTTTAAGTTTCAAATGTACAAAATCAAAATTAAAAAAAATTACAAAGTTGTCAACTTCCTACATCAGTTCTTTACTCAGTCAAAATACCAGAACCACTCATTTACTTTTTATTGGTTTATTTTTCAAATTATGTGCAAGGTGAACTTCACAGTAGAGATCAATGAATGTTTACTAAACTCTCACACCATACATACAAGCAAACCAAATACATAAATGAACAAAATGCAAAAGCAATAATGCAAAAGGAAAAGAAAACACTGTTTTAATTTCTGTGGCTAAATTAACTGCAAGCTGTGACAAATGGAAGAATTGGCTGTAAAGCATTCACACCTGTAGCAGCCAACAACACAAAAGTATAATTTATACCTTCTTTCCAAGCTTTTATTTAACATCTAGACAGACTGGTGTTTTGGAAAGCAGCACTGCCATAACTTATTTTCTGTAATGCTTTGAGTTCTTTAAGACTGATGCAAAATCACAGAGAACCAAAAAAAAACACACTGAAAAAAAAAAAGAAAAATGCTTATGTTAATGTCCGTGTTTTGTGATTCACAATTTTTTAACAGAGCAAAATCATAAACTCTAACAAACCTA
Source organism: Tor tambroides (assembly GCA_021397915.2). Taxonomy (NCBI): domain Eukaryota; kingdom Metazoa; phylum Chordata; class Actinopteri; order Cypriniformes; family Cyprinidae; genus Tor; species Tor tambroides. Next base: position 3,345 of record JAFVLL020004555.1, on the reverse strand, counting down.
GGAGTAAATATTAAAATGAGGGGGAAAAAAAAAAAAAAAAAAAAAAAAAAAAAAAAACCCATCTGAAAGGAGGAAAAACAAAAAAATCAGAAAAAAAATATTTTTCAAGTTAGAAATAAAGGACAAAAAAATTCTTAAAAAAAAAAAAAAAACTGTGCAAGTACAGCAAACATATGGTACAGTATATTACACGTACAACAAATCATTTAAATACAGTACTGTGTATCGACAATAATCCTGAGAAGTGGCCATTTCTGGTTCCCGTGCTACTGAGCGTAAGTATGCGAAACGTGCGGCAACTGCACCAAAGCCAATGCAATTTCTCATCCCTCTCCCTTCACCAAAGCCCCAGATGAAACTGGGCCTCGCAGGCACCAAAGAGCCCGACATGAGAGCGCACCAGCTGTCCTATTTAAAGATGCCGTTCACCATGTCCTCGGTCTCTGTCTGAAAACAGAGCGCTGTATTCTGAGAAGCTTTCAAGGGAGGAAATAATGTAGTGCAAAATCAGGAACCTGCATGACGAAATAAACATGAGGCTGGAAAAACAACACAAATGTCGAGAGACAATAACTTATAAGACTGCTTGACACTTCCAGAAGTTGTCAATGACAAATGGCTGTAAAATAACTGTATATTCTGTACAAGATTGTCAAAAAAGCAGCACCAAAAACAATTCTTCTTCTCCGTAGTTTGAGACTGGAAGATGAGGGGATGGGAAGAAATAAAGAAAGTGTTCATTTGTGAGCACATGGAAACGCTATATAGGAGGACTGGATTCATTTGCAAAACAGACCTTTCCTAAAGTCAAAGCACCTTAGTGCAGAAGCAAACTGAACTGTAACTTCATAGTGGCTTTTCACACTCCATCACTGATGCCTGGGCTTTTCAACGTGAACAGGCACTATAACATCCCTGGATAGTAACACATCTCACTGAACGTTAACCAACTCATGATGGCAAAACAAAGGCCTTTTTTCAGGAATTATTTACGAAAACGTCATCGCTTAAGATTCTAATGCACTTTATCTAAGGAACAATGACAGAACACCTGTTATTGCTGCCATGGAGTGCAGGCTAAGACTCCTTGAACAAGTTTTGGCATTTTGGAGGCATCTATCTTCAAACCGCACCTGTAGGTTTCAGATATGAGGAGTCAATAAATGACAGTGGAATGTAAGCATCCACATTTTGGCCACCTCTTCTCCAACCCTATCGATGTTCTCTCCTGATTTGAGCTGTGTTTGGCTGTCAACAAATTGCCCACTTTTGATTTCAGCTACACATAAAGCTGGTATCCTTTTTTTCTTCTCCAATATGGAGACTGAGTAAAATCTTGTAACCTCACTAAAGATCTGGCTGGTGATGCGAAATTGCAAAGATATAGATTTGGATGTGGGAGCTGGGCTCAACGAAACATCATAAAAGCAGAGTCCAAATGAAAATTAAAACCTGCTGTGATGTTATAGCACACGGGCTGACTTAAGGAAAAAGACAAAAAAAAAGAAAAAAAGAAAAAAAAAAAAAGTAGAGCCACCTACGGGTACATCTTGGCAAACAAATTGCTTTCCATTAATAATCAAAATTCTCTGACTAAATTCTTAAGCAAACCACAAAGAGTCAACTTATTCATCTGAAAACCTGAAAGAAATGACAATAAAAAACTCCGTATTCACACTAACAGTGAGCACAAATGCTTATCATACCCGTATGAATATTTATAGCTTTATATATATATTTTTTTCACTCAGCTGTTGACATACTGCTTGTCCTTAAGGATATCAACTGCTCATGTTCGCCAACGATGCATACCAACAACCCAAGCCAAAACAGCAACAAAAACTTTAGATATAATGGAGCAGAACGGCTCAACATCTGCAAAAAAAAAAAAAACTAAAGATAATTGCACTTATGATTCACTTTTCTAACTGTATAACAAGCGATTGTGTGGGTGCATTGTGCACAACTGTCGAACGTGAAATACTGCGGGTTTTTTTTTACTTTTTCAAACAGCACCCTCAAGTTTATTGATTGAAACCTTTAACGCTTTAAGACTTCCCCTGCAGTTCTGGTGTTGGGGACACAAACAGCACCATGTATTGAGCAGTACCACCATCCCTCCAAAAATATTGATCAGCTGTCTCAAACAGCACATCCTCGACGCTCACAGCACTTTCTGAAGACACTGAGGGTATAGTTTGGCCACCACACACTCGAAATGGCGGCCGAGGTCCCAGAGGCGGTCCGGCGTCTCGTAGACCTTTGTCCATTGGTCAGCTTCATCATCGTAATGGTAGAGAGAGTTCTTGCGGCTGGTACGAAACACGTGTTCTTCTACCATGACTTGCGTAGCTCGAACAAACAGATGCAATCTGCCCTGAAGCAGAAGCACCTTGATGTAGGGGCTGGTCGCTTGGTCGAAGGGGAGGTCTCTTTTACGGCACCAGGTGTTCTGCTCGATGTCGTACACCTCGACGGTAAACGTGCGCTGGTGGTTCCTGCAGATGCCTGCTATGTAGTAGATGCAGTTTTTGTACAGGGCGGCCAAGCCTTGAGTGCGGGGAACGTTCATGGACGGTAAATGCCCCCAGTAGTCTTTGCGAGGGTCGAAACAGAAGAAGTATTCTCCTGGGAAAAAGAAAAGAACAATATCTAAACTGATGGCTATAAATGTGTGATTAAAATTGCAAATTAGTATTTTATATTACATAGCATCAAAATTAAATTACTTGGCCAAAACAGAAAATTCTGGACTCACAAGGTTGAAAACTTTGTTTTTATTAATATTTTGAATGACCTTTTTATTGTTAGATTTTTGCTTTCATTTTAATCTTAGTTAAATTTTCAGTAATTCTGTCATTTATTTTGGTAATTTTTATTGATCATTGTTTTTTTTGTTTTTTTTAAATATGAATATTTTATTTTGTTTATTTTTATTTCACTATAAGTTTTTAGATTTATTTGATTTCCAGTTAGTGATTATAGTGCTTCAACTTAAACTAGACAAAAATTAGAACTGCTGCCTTGGCAACTAACTCTTTTAATAAACTCAGGGTTTCTGCAGGATTTTTAAGCTCAAATTTAAGACTTTAAGACCTTTTTTAAGACCTGCACAAATAAAATTAATACCATATGAGCGGGGTAGGGCAATGTCTATAGTACCATATTAAACTGTAAAATGACTGTCAAAAGCATAATTTACAATTCAGATACAAGTTTTCACAAAAATAAAAGGTTTTATAAAATGATAAATTTTACATTTCAGCCTTTAAACCATTTTTAAGAAAATGGATAAGTCAAAAGTATTAATTATATTGATTTTAACAATTATTATCAATAAATTAT
>JAFVLL020004554.1:0-10238 GCA_021397915.2 Tor tambroides | reverse complement strand
CATCTGGGAGACTGAGAGGAGATGGGTGGGGCCTGAATTATTCATAATCACTTTAAGTGAATGTCACTCTCAATATTGTTTACCTTTTATCGTACTGTCATTCATTTCCCTTCAGGAAACTGATCATCCTCAGATGTGCCATATCACTTTACATCCCGCCCTGAACCAAAATAAACTGTTGCCATCACAAGTGATTTATTGCAGCGTCTGTGGAGGTTAATCATCAGGTAAATAACAGGTGAAAAATACACTCAATTTAGTATGTACAAAAGTAAAGTTAAGGTCTTTATAACCCATTTAAAAATGGATAAATTTGAGCAGCAAAGATGAGGTCTCCCTTACCTGTAATAGCACTTGTATGTTGACAGTCCCCGTGGACATTTGAGTCAGCTTCTGACCTGGTGAATATGACTCTGAATTTTATTCATGAACAGCCGGGAGCCTAAAAAGTGCTCATTTTCTGAAAGGACACCCAAGTAAAATAGTTACTGCTTCTTTGTTTATCTGTGTTCAAGATGTTGTGAGCTTTACTCAGATGAGTGGCATGCAGTGGCATATTTGTCTAAGCGAACCTCTGCTCTGAAACACAAACATACTTTTCAAATCCTCCTGGTTTCAATGAAGTGTGCAGCCCAGGGGCAGAGGGTGAAAATGATCTTGAAGAGTGTGTTTTACCAGGAAGAACCAGTCACTTCACACTTTGTAGCTAGTTAACTAACAGTTCTCTGAAGCTTTAGCACTCATACTTAGCCTATAAAAGCCTATGGAGACAGCAGTCTGCAGTCTTTTTCAGCTCCCCGCAGTCATTCCCATCTGCTTGGGCATACTGGCCTTTGGGTTTCTTGCTACTGTACTTCAAAGCCTAGTCTTTTTTCTAGTCTCATACATCTTAGTCCTTCATCCCCAGTTAAACCTAACTGAAGTGGACTCCTACCTTTAATTTCTCTCCTCCCCGCCAACGTTTATGCACCTCACAAAAATGGATGGCACAGAAAACTACCCATCACTGTCATGCTGCGTGCTTCTACAGCTGGTTACAGTCTGAGAAAAAGCTGTAAAAGTGGATGGAGTTTTAATTAGTGAAGCTTTCTAAGGGAAGAATAACTATTACTTGCTCATACTTAAGATTAGGGATTTGAACAAACTGTAAGTATTAAACTTTGAGCTCATCCTGCTCTGTTAATTCTATAGACATGTAAAATACCTCAGATCATAGCTAATTTAGGAGAGGTATGGTATTACTTTTCTAAGTAATGAGATATGTGATTTATGATTGCTGGATTACCTGATCTGTATCTAGGGACCGGAATATCACAGATAGAAATTTGGAAATGGGCTGTTTTGACTTTGACCACAAAGAAATGACCCAAAACACCCCAGCAACCACATAGCAATGCTCTTAAAACTGCTCAGAACACCTTATGAATGCCCTGCAATAACCCCCAAAAACCTAACATTTGGCAAGATTTCCACAGCAAAGCAACAGTACCATTTTCTTCTGATAATTTAAAATCTCTGAAATCTCAAAAAGAAAGTCCAAATAATGTTGATTTTCAAACTCAGCACAGCTTGGTCATAACAGAAATGTGGATTTCCGAATAAGGAAAGTCACCAGGTAACATATTCCAAGTGAACTCTGACAATATAGCCAAGATTTTGTAGCTAAACTTAATTAATTTTTGCTTTGTTCTTCCTTTTTTGACTTGCTTGTTGTCTATTTTACAGATGTACCCTTCCATGCACATACGGTATGAGCAATCTTGTTCCCCTCCAGCACACTCAATGACCCCGGAAGTCCAAAACATCAGCCCCGCTTCCTTGGAAATTGATGGTAATTACATTCTTTTAGGGGAAATGTAAGATGTTGCACTTAGAAGCTCAAGAACAAAGTTCTGTCCCCACGTCCCGATACGAATGTCAGATGTGATGATAAACTTGCTCAAACTAATATGTGGATGCTAGAACCTCTGCTAAATGCATGTCCACAACACAGCTCTTTCATTCAGGAAACAGCAGCACAACTGCCATGATCAAAACCTTTCAAGAAATCTTAAATATGGCTAGCTATGAATATTAGAATTTCTGAAGGATCATGTGACTCTGAAAACTGGAGTATTTGACTTCTGACAATTCAGCTTTGCCGTCACAGGAATAAATTACATTTTAAAATATCTTTCTATAGTTATTTTCAATATTTTACAATATTATTGTTTTATTACTTAAGAGATCAAAAACATTAAAAACAAGTTACTGATCCCCAACTTTTGAACAGTATTCTTCAATTCTTCTATTTTTTTTTTAAATGTCAAACATTTTACCGATTCTGACAAACTGTGTATTTAATGTACTGGAAAACAAACAAGCAAAAGAAAAACATATGAAACTTAATCTTGATTGACATGACCTCACAGAAAAGGTAACTATCTCTAATTCCACACATCGTTGGCCGTCAATAGGCCTCTGCTTAGCTCCCATGATGCCATGCTATGCTGGTTGCGCCCTGAGCTGAGAAAATCTGTTTGGCCATGTGGGATGTTCACTCGCGAAAGGAACCTAATCTTTCCCAGCAGGGCTCCCATCAGCTCTGGAAGTGTATGAATGGAGATAATATCTCAGTAATGAGGCCTGTTTTGTACCATCAAAGTCCTCCAAAAGGGCCTGAAACCTGACCTCCCTCTTTGCGCCGACGAGCTCCCCCTAATAGCTCCCATTATTAATTGTTTTCTCTCTCCTGCTAACATACGGAGTCTCTTCCAGTCCCCCTCCATCACCCACCTCCACCGCCAACACAAACTCAGTCTCCATTTTACTTTAGACTACCTCAGTTGACATTTATAACTAATGATAATTGCCATCAGCATAAAAAACCTACAGTTTATCCAAGAGTTACCAGTATTTTTTATTAAATTTTTCGTAACATATTCTATGGACTAGTTATTTTGCCACTCCCAAATTATTGGCTTATTCTGAAATAAGATTGTGGTGAGTCACACTATCACACTACAGTTACGCAACGCACTATGAAACTCTCATGTCAACCATAGACTTCCTGCTAGATTCCTCCAACGCAGGTGGCCGAGATAACCAGAGTGCCACACTGTGCGGTCGCCTGCATAAACATCCGTTTCTAATTCAGGAACTGTCCACTGCCGCCACAACTGAAGATCAATCTACAACAAGCCTATTTGCATTTCCTGCTTCGTGACCATTGTCCATTGTAGCCGAAATCAGTGATAAGTGAGCAGTCTATCTGATCAACAGCTCCTGAGAATTTTCATCCTCTCGGGATAGTTGACAGAGATCTTCGAGTGATAACATGGACTGTTACTTTTTAAAGAAAAAAGATTGCGGATATGATTGGTGGACTTTCATCATTAGCAACAATCAAAGAGAGATGTGTCTCAGATGTGGGAGATATTTGGTACTAATTGTAGAAACTCAAACAAATCTGCCTTCAAGTGCCATGAGGATATTGTTTTTTCATATTTTTAAGCATATTGGCTCTGAATTATTAGTATTGACAGGTGGGGAGAGATTTTCCTAAATGTGTTGCATGAGGGTATGCTAACCCTCTCAATGTGGTTGTAAAATACACCAAGGATTGGTAATGTTTAGATGACCAAAAAAGACTCAAATCAGAGCAAGAATTTTTCTCTTTCCAGAATTTTTTACTGTCCTTTTTCCAAAACCTCAACTCATACTTGCATGAAGCATTGGCTAATCAAGTGAATATTTTAAAAGCAGCTCCTACTTCCAAAAACAAAGAAACACACCCTTCATATAGGTGTGCAAAAAAGTCTGAATATCAGAGTCCCAGAGAATGACAGCCTTGTCCTGGCTGTAGTTATTATCAGGGTCTTGAATGGCTATCTTCTCTCCTTTTGTTGACAGCCAGTCACCCAGTAATGACTGTCACACCAGAGCTTGAAACATCAAATAGGCCTGTCAGAAAGGTGACCCTGTGAACCGTAGCAACAAACAACGTCTGATGTCCACCTACTAGATATGCACAACTTGCTTTGATGACTGCCATCAAAGTGTTGATATAAATGTGTTTTACTGACTTATTTCAGAATTTAGATACATTTCAGAAAGCCTTATTAAATGATGTTATATAGCCTAAAGATGCTTTTATAGCCCCCCTCAATATCATACACACTACTTTTCAAAACTTTTGGGTCAAAAAGATTTTTTAATGTAGTTATTTGATCAAAAATACAGTAAAACAGTAATTTATTCCTGTGAATTTTCAACAACCATTTCTCCCATCTTCAATGTGCATTATCAGAAATTTTGATATAATGTAATAAATAGAATTTTAATAAGCACTGAATCAGAGTGCTCAAGAATTATTATCAATGTTGACAGTAGTGGTAATGCTTAATATTTCGTGGAAGGAATCTTTGATGAATAGAAAGTTGAGAAGAACAGTGTTTATTTGAAATACATTTTTTAGCAATATAATTCTTTACTGTTACCTTTGATCAATTTAATGCATCCTTGCTGAATAAAAGTATTAATTTCTTTAAAAAAATCTTAGTGATCACAGTTTTGTTACTCTCATCATCCATTTTCATTTTTAATTTCACATTATGATACAAAGATATAATTAGTGACAAGTTCAGTCAGCCAAACATTTTACAGAAGTAAGGACAGCTTGACTGTTCAAATGGCAACACATATTCACAGATTATTCAATGTATTCAAATATTAATACAAAAAAAGAAAAATACCTAGGCCTGAATCACTCAACCACACAGAAAATAACATATTTACCTACAAATATCAAGTTGCAGGTGTCATAAAACACAGAAAGACGGCGCATAAAGTCGAAAAGTGAAAAACTGAAGAACACATTTGTGTACTCTTGCTTTGCGTGGCAAATAATGAGGCGCGCGCGGCGCATTGTTACCCTTACTGGGTCTCGTGATATAACTTGGGAAACTTCGCCATCTACTGTACACTTTCTAATCCATACAGACATTTTGAAGTCACAGATCATTTTATATCAAATATATCGTTTAATATCTTAAATCCTAGCCTAAATCAAATAAGTCTCTTCATTTTTATATTGTAAATGTTATGTAGGCTAAACACAAGTTGTCAAACGGAGCTTTCACCAATCGAAAAGTGCTACTTTAGTAAATCTTTTTACTATATAAAACAATTATATTTAGTAAAATAGACTTAACAAATGAATTTATGTTAAAGACAACTTATAGGTTTGATACCCTATAACACGTTTTTAGTACCTATTTGATTGTTATAAAAATAAATTAATCTTGTCCCCTATTTTCCCCTTGCGCTAAGAACATTTCCTCAAGCTTACATGAAATAAGTGAGTACACTTTTAGTGAAATACAACTTACATGATATGTACAGTACTAGGTGTTTTATCCTACCTCAAGATGAAATTTGGTCGATCTGCTCGTCGCTCTTTGATGTCTGAACTCATCGTGTCGTCTATGAACTAGTCAGGTCTGAACAAAATGGCGGCCTTCTGCATGGGATAACGCGGTGTTTCAAAACTATCATAATAACATGTCACTTTTGAGACTGTGTGCCTTTTCAGCGGGTTTAACTCGCAGTTTTGCGGTTGACAGTAGTGCTCGGAGATTTCTGAATGGATATTATTGCCGCTTGTGTCTCAGAATACGGAGTAACGGAGAGAGACAAATACAAGGTAATGATAAACAGTTTTATTATCATGCTGTCATCTGCCTTGTGCTTCAAATCACATTAAGTCTGCCATTTGATTTATATCAGGTGTATTTCACATGTATGTTGAACTGTTCACTGAAAAAAGTCAAGCACTGACTGTTGTTTACATCGATGATAATTAATGTCTCAATGTCAAGGAGGCTTTGAGTTTGATGTGTAAGAGTCTAACGGAGTTCAAACAAGTTGATGATTGTTACTTCTTGATGCACATTTTCGGTCATTCTTGGATGTATATCTTTTCTAGATCTATTATGTCTGTATGGATTCTTTGTTGTATTAGATGTTAAGTCTCATTTTATATTCCAGCACCAAATACAAACAGCAGAGTTGGTAAACATTTTAGGTCACCGTTTTATCTGTCATTTCTCAGACAAAACATGGGCTACAATTTACCAAAGACACTATTCAGCCATCCCTAAGAAGGAAGATGGAAAGAAAAGATTCTGGGAACAGTCTCAGTTGTTGGATGGTATGATATTTTTTTCCTCTTATTATGTATCTAATGTTAATCATTGATGTTATAAGAGAACAGCGGAATTTTATAGCATTTGTCTCTATGATTTTTGGTTGTGTAAGATTTATTTAGATTTAGATTTTCATTTTAAGTCAGTTTTATGTTCACAATACAGACTCTTTCAAAGCAGATTTACAGAAAATCACAATGTTAATGTTTATAATTTCTAAAAATCTTTATGCCCTATAGTCACATTTAGCAGATTAGAGCTGGACAATAGTATAGTTTATGTTTTACAATGATGTAAACATTCAAGCAATTATTATTTGCTATATAGTATATGTATATTAAATGAGTTTACATATGTATGCAGATAATACTTGTATATATCCAACTTTAAAGAGCTGTACGATAATATAGCTTACATTTTGTAATGATACTAATAATCAAATAATAATCAGTAAAGCTGTATAGGGTCAAGTTTAAGTGTCCGCGTCACATTTACGTGTCTGCATCAAATTAAATTTCCGAAAGTGATTTTATATACATAGAAAGCATATAAAATGCAAATACGGTGTGTAGTTTAAAGTTTCAAATAACTTTTGTGAAAATGTCAAAATATGGGTGAAATAATGTTTCATTGTAATTCAGCGAAACATATATTATGTAAAAATGGAACATCTTTATTCTGACCTGTTGTTATTAAAATATGTAAAACGTTATTTAATGTTTATAAACGTTTTAAATGATTAAAAATGTATTGCTAAGAAACAGATCAAAACTAGTTGTTTGAAGGACAGATTGGTGGCAAAGATTGGTAAAGATTTAAAATTACAGTTAATTAGTTTTGATGGCTGCACTGTGATTCTTTTAATGCCATCTAATGATTCTTATTCAAAAGGTGCCTGACAAGATTTTTTGTATATAAACTATTGTTAAACTGTATGACATTTTTTCTGTAAATCATGGTAAAATGTATGATTGCTCAGAACTAAATTTAAGGACACATTCTGATATAAATTTTGTTTAAAAAACACAAAACAAATTTTTTATTTTTTTATAACAGTTCTGGAGGCTAGAATCCAACAGCTACAATCTGACGCCATTGTAGACGTCAAACATTCAAAGGTGCAAATCATCAAAATGCAGCAGAAAATACAGAAAACATCACCTGGGAATAGTCAAAAGAAGTTGACGGGAGCAAAAGCAGAAATGCCTAAAAGTGGGCCATCTGCAAAAAAAGGTGGAACTGATGGTGTCATGCCTTTCAAAACTCACGCAAGTCGCTGGATGGAGAAACTCAAGCGTGAAAAGTGGATTAATCCCAAAAAACAAACTTCACATAGAATCCACGACAAGCCAGTTGCGGGTAAAAGCAGCAAAGGGAGTTCGATGCGTCCTGGTACATCTACAAAGACCATCACAACAGGCAAAAGAAGCGAGACAAAAACTAAAGTAGAAGACTCCAAAACCACTGCGTCTACCACAACATCCTCCAAAGTCAGTGCTGTGCAAAAAAAGTCTAAAAAGATTTCGAGAGCCTCTGAAAGTTTAGTCATCAGGTTTCCAGAAGTGCAAAAGATCTCCAACAGTGAAGCTGAGATGTCTACACAAGAGAAACTGGCAGAGAAAGAATTTGTTGAGGAACAGGAGCTTGATGTAGACAACGTAATCGACCAGCAGAGCTTGAGTGCTACTGAAAAGCTTCTGGAGGATAAGGAAGGAAACCGTTATGGAGATCCTCAGCTCAGAATCCGCTGTTACTTGGAGGCGTGTGTTTTCATCGACGATGTAGCTCGAGCTCAGAGCTGCCTGCTTTCTCATCACCGTCAGTCATCCAAACGAATGCACTTGTCTATCAGTGCCTACAACATCGTGATGAGGATGTGGGCCAAAAGAGTATGTATATACCATCTCTCTTTTTACATTATATCAACATTTTATATCAAAATGTAGTAAACAAATAACAAAAGAAATAAATGGAAATACACATTTTTGATCAAAAATACAATAAAACGGTAATAGTGCAGAACTATTACAAATTTAAATTGCTGTTTTTTTGCTTGATTTTAAAATGTCATTTATTCTTGTAGTGGCAATGCTGAATTTTTAGCAGCCATTACTTCAGTCTTCAGTGTCACATGATCCTTCAGAAATCATTCTGATATTTGGTGCTTAAGACATTTCTTATTTTCAATCTTAGAAACAGTTGTGCTGCTTAACATTTTTTTTTAAAAAGTGATACATTTTTTCTGAATTATGTGATGAATAGAAAGTTCAGAAGAACAGCATTTATTGTGAAATTAAAATAATTTGCAACTGTCACAAAAGTATTAATTTATGTCAGAATCCAGTACATACTTTATGAAATTATTTTACCTAAACTTTTGAAAAACCAGAAACTTTTGGTACTTTTTCATTTTTATGTTTTTATATAATTTATTTTCATTTTGCCTGTTCATTTTCTTTAGTCTTAAATTTTAGATTTTTCCGTTTTTTAAAAAATAATTGCTCAGTATTTTTTAGTGTATTTATTGTTCTATTACATTTTTAGTCTTTTTTATATTTTTTCATTTTAAAAGTAGTTTTGTTATTCTTCAGAATGTTTCAGTGTTTTGCTTGTTCCTTTCCCTTCTGTTTTACGTTTTATAATTTTACATTTTACAAAATTATTTTATTTATTTTAGTATTTTGCTTGTTCTTGTCTATTTAGTTATCAATTTGTATGCGTTTCCCTTTTATAATTTTTCAGTATTGCTCTGTAACACACTATTTAAAGCCATTTTTAACTGTGCTTTGCAGGGTTCCTTCAATCACATTCGTCGCTTGTTCATTCTGATTGAAGAAGCAGGTCTGAAACCCAATGTCGCATCTTACAGTGCTGCTCTGGAGTGCATGGGCCGCATGCCTGAATGTCAAACATGGATCATTAAAAGGTAACCACTTACTTCATTTATGTACTTCAGTGTATTCCAATCACAACTATATATATATATATATATATAGGTGAATCCAACAAATTGTGCATCACTAGTTTGCAAGGAGGAGGTTTTTAATGCTTTTACCCCGTCGCATGAAGAGTATCATTAATCTCAGAAAGACATTATATGATATGCTTCAAGATCAAAAAGGAAAAAAGAAAATTCTATGTATAAATTTTATTTTGGGGTGAAATATGACCCGGAAGGACTTTTAGAACAATTAGAAATGTACAATGATGACATAATCATTCAGTTATAGAGTGTTAAAATATTCAATAACAATATGAGTGTCACATTGTTTAATGGATTGACAGTTCCGGACTGTGTCTCTAGATGTCAGTGTAGCAGTGTGCAATAACTCATGTGTAACAAAGACTTCTGCATTCTCTTTAGATTCCCTATAAGAATCCAAATTAAATGGATAAACATGCAAATTCGTAATGACGCTCATATATATGCTTTTTTATGAATGCATAGTCCATGAGCCGATCCATTCATCCATAGCACTATAGGATTATTCTGAGCCTGCCTTGACCGTGTCCAAAAATAGAAATTCAAATTGTGGTCATTCATCTAAAGAGCATTAACTCAGTGGACCGCCATTTTCTCTCTGGTCATCTATTTGTTTTGTGTGCTGCTCATCTCCGGGTAGAAGAATTTAGTAGATGAACACCTCCTCACTTGCATTTGTATGAGGAGCTCCTTGACAGAATGAGGCCAGATCAAAAAACTGCCTCACTTTTACATCGTTGCATATATTAAATTGTCATGTGTTTTAATTAGGGCTGTCACTTTTAAATTTAGTATAATTATTTAATGAAATACTTAATGAAACATTTCTGTCTTTTAATATATACAGTATTAGAATAATGCTTTATATTTCAAATATCTTTGAATTGTTTTCATTTGGAGTGTTTTCTTAGCAAACATTTATAATCCAAATGCAATTGTGATTAATTTTATTAATTAATCAGTAATTAATACAATTCGAAAATCATTCTTCTAAGGAACGCAAAAGTAGATATTTTGAAACATGTCTCAGTGTTTCAAAATGCTCAAAATCTCTAAAATGTTGTTTTGGA
>JAFVLL020004552.1:0-39788 GCA_021397915.2 Tor tambroides | reverse complement strand
CCTGAATAGTCCAGAATTGCCCCATAAGGAGGCTGTGATCCATATCATTGCATCCTTTGGCTGCAGATCAGAGTCAGCGTGGGGGGATGGAGACGGGGCTCCATTAGTAGGTCCTGCATGTAGCCAATGTACTGAATAAGCCATTTTCACGGCATTCTGCATTAAACTAACAGGCAGTAACTGTTTCAAAAGAACAGATGCCCTGGGGAGAATAATTTTCTCATAGTCACTTGTGTACTTTGTGTGTGTTTTTATTAGAAATATTCAGACTACCCCTCCAGGCTGATTACAATAAAATGAAATTATATAGTAATTTAGCACTAAACTGCCACTGACATATAAACAAGCTTAGGCATCAGGTGTTTAGACAGGGAAAAGCACTCAAAAAAAATAAATAGTTAACCGACAGCAGATTAACCACCTTTCTTATTTTGTAATTATTCATATGTTCTGCAGAAGGGAATCCTAACTGTGGGTGTGACTTTTCTTTTTTTTAACAGAATAATTCACTCAAGAGTGTTTCACAGCTCTCACCACCTGCGGAGGAAGAGAGAACATCATACACCACTTTCATCTTCACACTTTTCTCGCACAGCTGCTGCACCTTTGAACTCAGAAGCTGTATTTCAGTAAACTGTGATTACTCTGCCTATAGATTCATTAGACAGCTTTTTAAAGCTCTAAGAGAGAGAATGTCCCAGGTTCACATGCTAAGACCTTATGTAAGGTGAGATAATAAACTCTAAAAAAAGAGTGTGTAAAAATCTGGTTCAATGTACAGTGTTAATTTGAAGGAATTTTCTGTATTTACAGGTGTTTTACCCATATTTCAAATTGCATATTGTGCTGTGTTGTATTTCAGGGGAAAAAGTACTGGTAATGTTCTGAAATCATTCTATTATGTTGATTTGGTGCTCAAGCAACATTTCTTATTATTATCTATGTTGAAAACAGTTGTGCTGCCTAATAATTTTGTAGAAACCATGATACATTTTTAAGACTATTTGATGAATAGAAAGTTTTAAAAAAAACGGCACTTATTTAAAAAAAAGATTTTAATAGTAATATTTTATAATATATTATAATATATTAATATATAATAGTAATATATTGTAATATATTCTAAAAGTAAAAAATCAAATTGAAAGTTGAAAAATTGAAAATTGAAAGCAGGAAATAAGCAAAAAGAAGAGATAAAACTGCTTATCATAGCCAAACAGCACATTTTTCCAACATAATAAAAGTAGTGTTATTGTTATTTTCCAAAGAACAGGAATCATCACGGACAGCTTAACTGCTCATTTAATCAGGTACTGAAAAAATCAGATTAGAAAAAAAAGCCAATTAGAAATAGCATTTAAATTTGTGTGATTTGCTCAAAGAATTAGAGCAAATAATTATTTTCTGTATTTTATATGGATATAGTCCAATAACTGTCATTTATAATAACTGACCTTACATAAATTCTGATTGCACTGCATAATGCCACATGAGTCATGACTTGATCTTGTAATTTAATTACAGGAATGACCTAGCAAAAGAGAAAGAAAGAAATATGAATCTTTTACTTAGCCACAGCACTTATGGATATGGACTATAAAGTATTGAATCTGTTAAAGACTCATGATGTTAATGTCTTATGAGTTTCATATAGAGCAGCATTTACAGCAAAGGAACCCAGTGTGAGGAAACAGTATTAACCTCTACGATTGCTCACTGTCAGACACTGAGGAAGCTCATCTGCCCATTTCACCCTTCCGACCGAGACCAGATGCAGCTGCTGATTTAATGGTGTGTCGTGAGAGCGTTCATTAATATCTGTGCCGGATGTGTTTCAATGAGACTTGGCTGGTCCACTATCACAGATTAGATATGTGTCACAATGACTTATGATCATTTGTTTAGCATCCTAGTCGATTCTAGTCATCCTAGTCTCTCATCCAAGAAAGCCCTTGTCTCTCGCTCTCTGATTTATGTATTTTCATTGAATGACACACAAAGAACTGTACAGGACTTGTTTGTGACATAGTTCTGCCGAACCCCGAATCCAAACCACACCAATGGAGCTGCCCTCCCCCATTCACCCCAGGCAGATGGGTCCGTAACGCTCCGATCACACAGGGCATTCACACACTTTAGCAACTGTTTCTATCACCATTAGTTACGCAAACAGGAGGATGCAAGTAGTTTTAATATACACAAACATGGATACAATGAACCAGCCAAAAGTATGTGAACGCCCCCTTGTAATTAACAGCTTCGGCGATTCCGGTAATTCCAGTGATGAAAAATCTGAATGCTGCACTACACAATGACATTCTAGAGAATTCTGTGCTTATAAGTTTGTGGCAACAGTTTTGGGAAGGGTCTTAACTGCTCCAGCATGACAATGACCCTGCGGTTCACTGAGGTGGTGTTGAAGATCTTGACAGGCCTGCAAAACACCCCGACCTAAACCCCACTAGACATCTCTAGGATTAAATGAGACTATGGTTGGGAACTGAAAGGAACCAAACCGGTTCTTTTTAGTAAATCAAAAACCCACAGCTCAAACAGCATAGTCTGAATTCCGAAAGAATGGCTCTAATGAGCCGGTTCTTTTTAGTGATTCTAAACCCACAGCTCCAGCAGCGTAGTCCAATTCCCAAATGCATGACTCTAATGAGCCGGTTCTTTTTGGTGATTCAAAAACAGATGGTGCAAAGAGCTTAGTCTGATTCCCAAATGAATGACTCTAATGAGCCGGTTCTTGTTTAGCGAATCAAAAATACACAGCATGAACAGTGTAGTCCGATTCCTAAAGGCACTGATATACTTCAAGCAAGGTATTTTGAACACCTTTTTAAGCAAAAAATATAAAATATGTATATTGGGGCCTTAATGAACTGGTTCTTTATAGTGAATCAAAAACACATAGCACAAACAGAGTGGTCTGATTTCCAAGTAAATGATTCTAATGAGCCAGTTCTTTTTACTTAATCAAAAATCCACTGCGGAAATATTGTAGTTTGATTCCCAAACAAATGATTCTAAAGAGTCGGTTCTTTTCAGTGATTTAAAAACACAGTACTAACAGTGTGATCTGATTCCCAAAAGAATGACTACTGAGCTGGTTCTTTGAGATTAATCAAAAACCCAGAGAGCAAATAGTGTAGCCTGATTCCCAAAGATATGATTCTAATGAGCCGGTTCTGTTTAGTGAATCAAAAACAGTGTAAACTGTGTAGTCCAGTTACCAAATAAATAATTATAATTAGCTGGTTAAGTAAATCAAAAACTAAGCGCAAACAGCTTAGTCTGATTCCTGACATAAATGACTCTAAAGAACCAGTTCTTTTTAAAGAATCAAAAAACTCACAGCGCAAAGGGTGTATTCTGATTTCTTGGGCAAATAACTCTAATGAGCCAATTCTTTTTAGTGAAACAAAAACATACAGCACAGACAAGTTTTTCTGTTACTGAAATTGAAATCTCATCATCTGGCAGTGGAATTGAATTTTTATCCAATTCCATTAATGGAATTGTCAAAGAACAGGAATCATTACTGACAGCTTAATCACTCCTTTAATCAGGCACTGAAAACATCAGATTAGGAAAAAAAAAATAGCCAGTTACAAGAGTTAGTGTTCCATTTGACCAAATGAAACTACATGCATGCACTTGTTTTGAACTCTGCATTTATTAACTGGGCAAGGCTCCACGAGAGAGTTATTTCCAAAGATCTGCAACTCACTTTCTGAGGTTTGCTTGGCAACCAGACGCTAAAAACCATGGCACTCGTCTTTGCTTTGGTGACAGAGCTTGTGCCAGGACCTAATAATACACTGACTGGAGATTGCAGCCATTACAGGCCTCCCTGCGTCTTTCTCTCGGAACCTCTAAACATAGCCCAGTATGAAAATCAATGAAAATTAGAGTGATGTCTTGCCTGCTCCATGCCACATGGACCCCCTTGTAAGACAAAAGGATTCGGGACAACTGCTCACATTCCAGGCATCACAGTGTGGACAGCGTGGCATGGTGACAACGGTTGTAATCCCTCAGCGTCTGCTGGCGTGAGCTTGATCCAAAGATTCCTTGTGTCAGAAAGCAATCAGAAGCCAAGCTATGTGTGCACCTGGAAAAATGTAACAAGATACGATCTTGCAAATGCATAATCATAAAGTTTTAAGGAGGCTGTAGAACTTTCCAAACCTAATGTTGTGCTTTAAGAAAGTTTAGTGAGAGGCAATCTGAAAAATGGTGACATATACTATAAAATTTTTTAGATGTTATGAAAAACCCTATGATGACTCACTTTCCTAGGAAAACACCAAACACCAATAAAGAATATTATGGAAAAGCTGATCTATCATGCCTGATGGGCAAATAAATGGCGTACCATTTCCTTCTGCTAAAACTTCGATGTTTGTAAATACTGCACATGAACTGTGGCCATTTTTTTTAAACGCTCTCCTTTTTGATGTACACCAAAGCTAAATCTCAGGTTCAGACAATTCACCGGTTCATCTAGAGGGCAAATAATACAGTGGTTTTTCTTACAAAACCACCGTGACAGCCATTGTCCTGCATCCTACCTTGTCTTTCACTTTTTGAAAAGCAATCCCATAAAAAATGCAATGACCTTCTTCTGCGGTTACAAAATACAGTCTAGTTAGTTTGGGACTGTAACAAATCAGTCTGATGAAAAGGCTGGAAGGAGGTTTGTAGGTTAGAAAGAGGAAGACAAAGCTCATTACTGGAGCCAACCTAGAACAATAACATTGTGCTAACAGACAACGGCAGACATTGTTTTACAGGAGGAACATCTGTGAAATGTGTCCTAAAAAAACAGAGCAAACTGTTGATACAAAGAATAACAACAAAATGAGATTTAAACATTTTACGGTCTATTTCACTAAAGCCCCAAATGTTTTTAATAGTCCTGGATGTTTTTTTTATTTGTAAAAAATCTTTTCAAAAAACTTTTTCTTTGATTTTGCACTGCAGCAATTTTACATGAAGAAAGTTAATAAATTTAAACACTACATAAATAATAATAAGACCATATCAAAACAATCTTAATATAATATAATATAGGATAATATAATATATGTGAATATAAATATATGCGTGTAAATATTTTCAAAATATATACAGGTGCATCTCAAAAAATTAGAATATCGTGAAAAAGTTCATTTTTTCTTGTAACTTATTTCAAAAAGTGAAACTTTCATATATTTTAGATTCATTACATGTAAAGTAAAACACTTCAAAAGTTTTTTTGTTTTAATTTTGATGATTAGATCTTACAGCTAATGAAAATCAAAAATCAGTATCTCAAAATATTAGAATATTTCATAAGATCAATCGAAAAAAGGATTTGCAAAGCAGAAAAGTTCAAGTTCTTTAAAGTATGTTCATTTATGCACTCAATACTTGGTCGGGGCTCCTTCAGCACAAATTCCAGCATCAGTGAGGTGTGGCATGGAAGCGATCAGCCTGTGGCACTGCTGAGGCACTATTGAGCCTTCAGCTCGTCTGGATTGTTGGATCGACTGTTTCTCATCTTTCTCTTGAAAATATCCCATAGATTCCATATGGGGTTCAGGTCAGGAATGTTGGCTGGCCAATCAAGCAGAGTAATATCATGGTCAGCAAAGCACTTGGAAGTGGTTTTGGCACTGTGGGCAGGTGCTAAAGTCCTGCTGGAAAAGGAAATCAACATCTCCATAAAGCTTGTCAGCAGATGGAAGCATGAAGTGCTCTAAAATCTCCTGGTAGACAGCTGCATTGTCTTTGGACTTGATAAAACACAATAGACCAACACCAGCAGACGTCACAGCACCCCAAATCATCCCTGACTTCGGAAACTTCACATTGGACTTGGACTTCAAGCAGCTTGGATTCTGTGCCTCTCCTGTCTTCCTCCAGACTCCAGACCTTGATTTCCAAATGAAAAGCAAAATTTACTTTTATCTGAAAAGAGGACTTTGAACCACTGAGCAACAGTCAAGTTCTTTTTCTCCTTAGCCCAAGTAAGATGTTTCTGATGATGTTTCTGTTTCAGAAGTGGCTTGGTAGCCCTTTTCCTGAAGATGTCTGAGTGTGGTGACTCTTGATGCACTGACTCCAGCTTCAGTTCACTCCTTGTGAAGCTCTCCCAAGTGTTTGAATCGGCTTTGCTTGACAGTATTCAAGCATGCGGTCATCCCTGTTGCTTGTGCACATTTTCCTACCCAATTTCTTCCTTCCAGTCAACTTTGCATTTAATTGCTTTGATACAGCACTCACTGAACAGCCACCCCTTTCAGTAATGACCCTCTGTGACTTACCCTCTTTGTGGAGGGTGTCAATGATCGTCTTCTGGACCATTGGCCAAGTCAGCAGTGTTCCCCATTATTGTGGTTTCAAAGAACAAGAGATACCCAGAATTTATACTGTATGGACGGTCATTTATTGAAACTCAAATGCAAATATTCTAATATTTTGAGATACTGATTTTTGACTTTCATAATCTGTAAACTCTAATATCAAAATTAAAACAAAAAAAACTTTTGAAGTGTTTTACTTTACATGTAATGAATCTAAAATATATGAAAGTTTCACTTTTCGAAATAATTTACAAGAAAAAATGAACTTTTTCACGATATTCTAATTTTTTAAGATGCACCTGTACTATGTGTGTCTTTATAATATATACATAAATATACGGTACACACGCATTGTAACCGATATAGTCGGACACAGAGGTAAGTAAAATACAGTTGGTTTATTGAATGAGTTCTGGAGATCAGGTGGCGTGGCAGAGGATGGTGAGGTGAGTAGAACCACTTAGGTAGTTTAACTGGTTGGAGCTGGTGGATAATTGTAACTGTTCTTTCCACAGGAACGAGGAGCTTGGAGGATGAGGGGAACAGGATGACGAGAAACACACCACACCACAGGAGGAGGAGAACAGGAGGTAAGTAACAACAGGTAAGGATATAAATCTTGATACTTAAGGTCTTGGTTTCCAGGAGTAGAGTCCATGTAGCGTTTACGAGATCGGACAGTGAATGTGGCTGTGGTGTGTGCTTAAATGCCGGTCTTGATGATGTCGGTAATGAGGTGCAGGTGTGCTGATTAGAACTCAGGTGAATTGGATCGTGGTAATTGACTGGAGGGAGAGCCTGGCCGTTCTGTGACACGCATATATTACATAAACAAAAACTTATATTTTGGATGTGATTAATCATGATTAATAGTTGCCCAGCACTAAATATAATATAATATAATATAATATAACGTAACGTAACACTGACTCATGGTAAATACATTAGTTTATTCCAATAAAACAAAGATTGTTGTGGTATGCTTTACAAGAAAATACTATTCCAGTTTTTGTACTTCAAAGTTTAATTCAATGTGTTACTTGCCATTTCTTTGCAATTGTTTGCAATATTTACTAGCAATATATGCATGAAAATTGTTTCTACACCTTTTATCACCATTAAAATAAAAGGTGAAAGTGTAAAGGTGGAATTATAATGAAAACACAAAGTATGTTGTCCAGGGAAAGTATGTTTTCTTAGGACATGAGCAGCAAAGCAAACACAAAACTATATGTTGCATGCCCTCAGGTAAAACACAGGCAAGCTGCAGTACTTTCATTTCAAACAAAACAAAGACCTCTGAGCCCTTTACGTCAAATAAAGTCATGTCTCTGCTCCTGACACAAGATGCGATGACACAGAGACACATCTGAGGTGTGAAACATCAGCTGCAGATGGCTGAGGCTCAGGGTGACTGAACGAACGGCTTTTGACAGAAACATACAGAGATATGTCACAACTGAGCTGTCATGTGATCACAGACCTGGAGTCACTATCCAAAACACTAGAAATCTTCCTAATATTTAAACTAAAATAAACTCCAACTCAGAAATGACTTTTCTTTTCCCCACTAACATCATTTATGCTGAATGGGCTACTGGATAAATGTTAGTCTGTGTTTAATAGCCATTTAGGTGCAGTTTAAGCAAACTGGCATTCAGACCTGGATCCATTATGCTATGTAGCACCGGGGGGGGGAGGGAGAAAAAAAAAATTCCCACCCTAATTCAGTTCTCATTGAATCATTTGGAAATACGTCATGTTATGAAAGTAAAACGTATTATGAACATTCAAGCTGACTTTAATAGACAGCTATCACGTTATTAGGTCTTCATCCAAGCCATCGTTCATTGTTTACTGGGATCACTTGTCAAGAAAATATCTGCACAGATTTGTTTTCAAAGGACAAGACTTAACTTGTTTGGATTAGGGATAAAGACTTTCACTGGAAGATCTGCACTGTTGATTTTGGGAGAAAATCCCTTTTTTATTTGCTTTGTTTTAGGCAGTGCACCATCATCTTCACGCTATACAAACCCTATGGGTCCAGCACTGCTGTCACACAGGTTCCACATCCATGCACGGCTGCTTTCAGTGAACAAATCCAAATACCTTTTGTGCTCTAAATCCAGCAGCAAATCTGCTTTGCCTCTCTAGCAATCACCATCTTTAAGCTGAAGTGTTCCATTTCCACTCCAACAGTGTCACTAAATCAGAACAAAAAAATAATGACTGTTTTCAAACTGGTTTCCCAAACACAGGGACAAATAGAGCACAGATACAGCCACTGTATTAATACTATTGATGGAAAACATTCTATGAAAGACTTATGGTTAACTCTGCATAAGATGGATAGATGGAAACTCATTTGAGGGGAAAAAAAGAAAATTGTATTGTGTACATTTTGTAAAAGTAGTTGTGGCAACTGTGACCTTATTTCTCCTAATGTGACTTTACATCTCACGGTGACTTTAATTTTCACAATTGCAACTTTATTTCTTTACCTTAAACTCTCACAATAATCACAGTTATTTCGTTTACTCTGAAGCAGAAACATATGGTGGCCCAGTAGTGCACAACACAACCATAGGATTAATTTTGTGTTGTACTATGCTAATTTCGCTGTGTTGTGGCTTGTTTCCATTGTGTTGTGCTAATTTCGTTGTGTTGCAGCTTGTTTCCATTGTGTTGTGCTAATTCCGCTGTGTTGTGACTTGTTTCCATTGTTTTGTGTTAATTTCCTTAGTTGCGGCTTGTTTCTGTTGCATTGTGCTAATTTCGTTGTGTTGTGGCTTGTTTTTGTTGTGTTGCAAATTGTTTCCATTGTGTTGCGCCATAGTGTTGTGGCTTATTTCCATTGTGTTGTGCTAATTTCATTGTGTTGTGGCTTGTTTCTGTTGCGTTGTGCTAATTTCGTTGTGTTGTGGCTTGTTTCCTTGTGTTGTGCTAATTTTGTTGTGTTGTGGCTTGTTTTCGTTGTGTTGCGAATTGTTTCCATTGTGTTGCGGCATAGTGTTGTGGCTTATTTCCATTGTGTTGTGCTAATTTCATTGAGTTGTGCTAATTTTATTGTGTTGTAGCTTGTTTTTGTTGTGTTGTGAATTGTTTCCGTTTTGTTGCGGTATAGTGTTGCGACTTGTTTCCGTTGTGTTGTGCTAATTTCATTGTGTTGTGGCTTGTTCCTGTTGTGTTGTGCTAATTTCGTTGTGTTGCGACTTGTTTCCTTGTGTTGTGCTACTTTCATTGTGTTGTGGCTTGTTTCTGTTTGCTCTGTGCTAATTTCGTTGTGTTGTGGCTTGTTTCCTTGTGTTGTGCTAATTTCGTTGTGTTGTGGCTTGTTTTTGATGTGTTGCGAATTGTTTCCATTGTGTTGCGGCATAGTGTTGTGGCTTATTTCCATTGTGTTGTGCTAATTTCGTTGCGTTGTGCTAATTTTGTTGTGTTGTGGCTTGTTTCCTTGTGTTGTGCTAATTTCGTTGTGTTGTGGCTTGTTTTTGATGTGTTGCAAATTGTTTCCATTGTGTTGCTCCATAGTGTTGTGGCTAATTTCGTTGCGTTGTGCTAATTTTGTTGTGTTGTAGCTTGTTTTGCTAGCAATAGGCTATTTCCCATTGTGTTGCGGCATAGTGTTGTGGCTTATTTTCATTGTGTTGTGCTAATTTTGTTGTGTTGTGGCTTGTTCCTGTTGTGTTGTGCTAATTTCATTGTGTTGCGGCTGGTTTCTGTTGCGTTGTGCTAATTTCATTGTGTTGTGGCTTGTTTCCTCGTGTTGTGCTAATTTCGTTGTGTTGTGGCTTGTTTTTGATGTGTTGCGAATTGTTTCCATTGTGTTGCGGCATAGTGTTGTGGCTTATTTCCATTGTGTTGTGCTAATTTCGTTGCGTTGTGCTAATTTTGTTGTGTTGTGGCTTGTTTTTGTTGTGTTGTGAATTGTTTCCATTGTGTTGCGGCATAGTGTTGTGGCTTATTTCCATTGTGTTGTGCTAATTTCGTTGCGTTGTGCTAATTTTGTTGTGTTGTGGCTTGTTTTTGTTGTGTTGCGAATTGTTTCCATTGTGTTGCGGCATAGTGTTGCGACTCGTTTCCGTTGTGTTGTGCTAATTTCATTGTGGTGCGGCTTGTTTCTGTTGTGCTATGCTAATTTCGCTGTGTTGTGGCTTGTTTCCATTGTGTTGTGCTAATTTTGTTGTGTTGCAGCTTGTTTCCATTGTGTTGTGCTAATTTCATTGTGTTGTGACTTGTTTCCGTTGTTTTGCGACTTGTTTCCGTTGTGTTGTGCTAAATTCGTTGTGTTGCGGCTCGTTTCCATTGCGTTGTGCTAATTTAGTTGTGTTGTGGCTTGTTTTTGTTGTGTTGTGAATTGTTTCCATTGTGTTGCAGCATAGGGTTGAGGCTTATTTCCATTGTGTTGTGCTAATTTTGTTGTGTTGTGACTTGTTTTTGTTGTGTTGCGAATTGTTTCCATTGTGTTGCGGCATAGTGTTGTGGCTTGTTTCTGTTGTGTTGTGCTAATTTCATTGTGTTGTGGCTTGTTTCCTTGTGTTGTGCTAATTGCATTGTGTTGCAGCTTGTTTCTGTTGCGTTGTGCTAATTTTGTTGTGTTGTGGCTTGTTTTTGTTGTGTTGTGAATTGTTTCTATTGTGTTGCGGCATAGTGTTGAGGCTTATTTCCATTGTGTTGTGCTAATTTTGTTGTGTTGTGACTTGTTTCCGTTGTGTTGTGCTGATTTCATTGTGTTTCATTGTGCTAATTTCATTGTTTCTATTGTGTTGGCTTGTTTCTGTTGTGTTGTGCTGATTTCATTGTGTTGTGGCTTGTTTCTGTTGTGTTGTGCTAATTTCGTTGTCTTGCGACTTGTTTCCGTTGTGTTGTGCTAAATTCGTTGTGTTGCGGCTCGTTTCCATTGCGTTGTGCTAATTTAGTTGTGTTGTGGCTTGTTTTTGTTGTGTTGTGAATTGTTTCCATTGTGTTGCAGCATAGGGTTGAGGCTTATTTCCATTGTGTTGTGCTAATTTCATTGTGTTGTGGCTTGTTTCCGTTGTGCTGATTTCATTGTGTTGTGGCTTGTTTCTGTTGTGTTGTGCTAATTTTGTTGTCTTGCGACTTGTTTCCGTTGTGTTGTGCTAAATTCGTTGTCTTGCGACTTGTTTCCGTTGTGTTGTGCTAAATTCGTTGTGTTGCGGCTCATTTCCATTGCGTTGTGCTAATTTGGCTGTGTTGTGGCTTGTTTCTGTTGTGTTGTGCTAATTTCGTTGTGTTGCGACTTGTTTCTGTTGTGTTGTGGCTTGTTTCCGTTGTGCTAATTTTATTGTGTTGTAGCTTGTTTCCATTGTGTTGTGCTAATTTTATTGTGTTGTAGCTTGTTTCCATTGTGTTGTGCTAATTTTGTTGTGTTGTGACATATTTCCTTTGTTTCCAAAATCTTAACCTTTCATCCAAAAGAGAAAAACAAAATAAATAGATGATTCGCAACTGTACACTTGCAGCCTCTTAAAGATCCAGTGAACAGTTTTATTTAGCAGGCCAAGTGTTATATCACATGTGGATCCGATATGTATTGCATTACAACCTGTTATTGCAGCTGGCAAGGAGGCCATAATGAGATCGAGTGTACAGATGTGCAAAAGGGTTCCTCGTGCGGATAGAGGAGCAGATCCCATAGTGCTGGGTGTGTGGAGCTACTGCTATTGAACAACATGAGAGCACAGAGGAACTGGCCAAACCCATCTGGACGAGAGAGTCTCTCCCTGTTCCCCACACCCTATATGAGTCAACAGCAATGTTTCAAAGAGGCATAGATCCAGCACATTTAAAAACAGATGCTTACCATCTCATGAAAGAGCAAAAAAATGAGCTATTCCATGATAGGGTTTGTGCAACACCATTACTCCATGTTTAAGGCAAGATGACTTATAAGAGGTGAGGAAAAGGCCAAAATTAGAGGATAATACTACAAAGGGAGTCAGTGAGGTGAATCAGCAGATTTAACTGCAGCACCTCTAATCTCATCCAGCCATTCACAAGGGAACAGAGACAAGGACTGATATGAGCCCAATACTGAAATACTGAATTGAAGACAATGGGGTGATGACTCAGTGAAAGGGAACAAGGGGAAAGGGACACTCAGATCATGGAGATGAGTAAGAATGAGCAAGGGAAGGAACAGGCAGGGACAAGTACAAGGAACAAGTGAGATGAAGTTGTATCTTACTAATGATACAACATTAATATACACACAGTACTAGTCAAAAGGGGGGGAGTCTCTTTTACATGCTCTCCGAAGCTGCAATTATTTGATGAAAAATACTAAAATTGTTGCTATCACAGTTTCCATAAAAAATATAAAGCATTAAAAAAGCAGTGATATTACTGTTTTTACTGCATTTTGCATAGATAAATACAGCCTTCAAGTGCAAAAATAGAAAATTTAATTGTGTACATATTGTAAACTCATTTGTGGTAATTGTACTTTATTTCTCCTAATGTGACATTTTATCTCAAAATTTTCACAAGTGCAACTTTATTTCTATTTAAACTAATTTTAATCTCACAAATATGTATTTCTTTAAAAAATTAAGCAGTTCTTTAAAATGTAATATTTCACAATATTACTGTTTTTACTGTATTTTATATCAAATAAATAACAGACTTCAAAAAAATCCTTACAAAAATTTTGAATGATAGTAATATGTAGAAATGAACACTAAAAAATAACAGCATTTATGAATATTTGATAAAGTTTAATAATTGTTAAACTGGACAGCTTGTGTAATGTAGAAGAAAAACAAAAACAGCAATTTCATAGAAACGTCATTGGTATCAGTGATGCTCGCCTTCAGTCATAAAGATGCCATTAAACAAATATGAATAATATACTGTATTTATGTTGTTTCTACATTCATTTGAAGATTGAATGTGAAATTATTGCAGTATAAAAGTATTTAAAAACGTTACTGTTAGGTGTGATTAATCATGAATAACTTCAGAAAAACGTGTGATTAATTAATTTTTTATTTTTTTTTAAATCGACTGACAGCACTAGTCCCAATACTATAAAACAGACCTATTTCAATTTAAAGGAACAGTTCACCCCAAAATGAAAATTCTGTCATCCTTTACTCTTTCTCAAGTTGTACCAAACCTATATGACTTACTTTCTTCTTGGGCAACCATAAAGTTGCGAAAGACTATATAGTATGGAAAAAAATATTGTAGGAGTAGTGGGTTACAGAAACTATCTTGTCACCCACATTCTCCAAAATATCTTCTTTTGTGTTCAGCTGAAGGAAGTCAGTCATACAAGCTTAGAAAAACTTGTGGGCAAGTAAATGATGACAGAATTTTCACTTTTGGGTGAACTATCGCTTTAAGTTTAGACGTCATTTCAGCGTATCGATATCAATCAGGTGTCATTTCTGAATTTCTTGAGAAGAGAAAAAACTAGATGAGTAACTTATGCTTTGATGACACCACATCAAGCATTAAGTTGAGAATTTACACTGACATGCCCATACAATTATTAACTGTGCCTTAAAGGCCTGACACAAATCTCATCATCTCAGTATTCAGCTGTGTGACCCCGCAGAATCACAGTTACAATTACATTGTGTCTCCCTCTATATCTCTAAATGCAGACCAGGCTGTTTTTAAACTAAAATATTAGATCCTGTTTGATGTTTTCATACCTTACTGCCTTAATTCAGAAGCATGCAACAGGTGTGAGGACTTGAATTTGACATTCAAAAGATTTCCTGCCATGTTTCATTTCATTTACCAGAAAAGGTATCAGGTCAAGTCAGATTAGAATCAAAGTGCATGAATGACGAGGGCAAACTTGTGACAATGGCCCACAGACCAAGATGTGAAACCCAATAACCAAGTTCAAGCTCAGATTTCAGAGCTTTTTTCCCCCCAAATACATCAAAAGGGTATGAGGGAACTTCCTTTCATCATCAAAGACATTTTCAAGAGAATAACACTTAGTCATGAACAAGTGGGCTAATGTCAGTATTGGATTACTAGTACTTTGCTTTTGTGTTAAATGAGTAACCCTCATCAGTGGACTGGAAAACAACCTTCACACTTAGATGTTTATTAGACTGATTTTAGTTTCGGTAGAGCGTTTGCTGTGGCATGAACTAGTTTTGACATTATTAAGATGATTAGACCCAAAATAAAATGTATAATTTAAAGAGTTTGTGAGTTATATCTCCACTGCAAGCTATTTCTGTGCTACTTTAATATGGTTTTCTGCTCCAGAAGTGAATTTATTGCAGGTATTATCTGAATCCCACAATACACCTCATAAATTGCACCAAAGCTCAGCGAGTCTAATGAGGTAAACACTGCTTTACGACGTTTTTATACAGTTGCAGAAATGGACATGCAAATTTATACATAAAAAAATAGTAAAATATGTTAGTACTATGCACGCAAACTGCCTATGTTTTTCCACGGAAACTGTGCAGTAGCAAACTCTTTGTCATGTTTGTAACAATGGTTATATACAAATTATTATATGTATATTTAAGTGTTTGTAATGTTTTAGTAATGAGTTCTCTCTTGTAACACTTCCTCAAGATTTAAAGGGATAGTTCACCCTAAAATGAAAATTCTGTCATTAATTACTTACACTCACGTCATTCCAAACCTGTAAGGCCTTTTGTTCATCTTCGCAGCAACAAATTTTTATGAAACATTTTGATGAAATTTGAGAGCTTTCTGACCCTGCAGAGGCCCAGAAAGGTAGTAAGGACATCATTAAAACAGTTCATGTGAAATCAGTGGTTCAACCGTAATGTTATGAAGCTACCAGAATACTTTTTGTGCACGAAGAAAACAAAAATAATGACTTTATTCAACAATTTCTTCTCTTTCATGTCAGTTTTTAACGTGCATTCAGGAGAATACCACGACGCATATACATCAAAAATGAGTAAAAACAGAAATGTTGTGAAATGTTATGACATTTTAAAATAAATGTTTTCTATTTTATACTTTAAAATCTTTCGTTTTTTTCTGTGATGCAAAGCTGAACTTCAGCTCCAACTCCTGTCTTCAGTGTCACATGATCCTTCAGAAATTACTCTAATATGCTGTAATCATTTGTGAATAACCGTAATTAAGCACAGAATTAAAGAGACAGTTCACCCAAACATGAAAATTCTGTCATTAATTACTCATTGGCAATTATGTAGTGTACACTGTAAATTTTAATAGGCAGATAAATATACACTCACAATATTTTGATCTAGAAATGCACGAAAAAGTAGTCCAAACTGTTTTTTGTCAGAAACAAGCTTTGTGTGAGGAGTAGAATGAAAACTGTGAGAGTTGCTTACAAATAGCTTGAAGCTGTCAAATTTCATTCAAACTTTCAAAAATGTGGTGTATCGCAATTACTCTCAAGAAAACAAGAGCCAGCATTTGACGTCATCAACGTCAAACATAATTTCAACTCTATAAGTCTGGCCTTGCATGGGTAAACTAGTGGAATCCTCCAAAACGAGCTAAATACGACACCACAGTGATGCTTGAAAGAGTGACACTTTGGTGGTGTAGGATAAAAGCCACTAGAGTGCCATTTCCTCATGACCTGTGTGTGTAGGTTTATCAGATCCACATGGTCATAGTCATACCTCCATGTTCTCAGAATCCCCCAGCAACTAACGCTTAACTGGATCATTGGTTTCTGTGACAGTGCTGGAAAAAGAAAGGTTCTCTCACCCTCTCAGCCTTTGGACAAGATCAATGGCGCCCACAATAAGGCCAAAGTAAGTGACTTTTGGGCCACTGGGTCATTCAACTAATCAAAAGAGGCCTTTTCTGTACATCATAGTGAGTCAGGCTGCTTAACTAACAGGATGTGATGCAGAGGACAGTGATTCTTTGTCCTGATGTGTGGACAGAGACACTGAGGCCGTGTATAGGGTGATGTTTGTGTAAACTCACAAGCTGGAAAAAATAAAAGATACGAACCACCTACGCAAAGCTCGAGTCTAAACATTTCTACATGCTTTTTCAGAAAGCCCCACCCTAGCGAAAACATTCATAATATAAAGCATATGAATTCAATCACAACAGTGGCTTAACGAGTTCTCTAGGCCTCTGACTCACTGAAAATAACGGGGCTTGTTTATGTCGAACAAAGGCTTCAGTTAACACGGTCCTACAGGTTTTTTCTTAGCAATCTATTGCCTCATTGTCACGCAAACCTCCAGAACAGGATTAAAGGCAGGTCTCTACCTGAACGCCAGTTCAATCCCATGAACTTGAGCAATCCTGCCCTCTTCATTGGAAGTGTGAGCATTTCCCAGTCACTGATGCACAACTCCCCTTCTGTAAAGAATTAGCAATGGCCCACTCATGCATTCACTCCAAAAATTCCATCCAAAACAAAAATAATCATCTGTTTTTGAAATGTTATGCACTGCAGGATCGATCTTCCATGACTTTCCTTATGCAATATGATCCTTTTTTATACAGTATATTGAACTTAGCTGCTTAATATATATATGTATGTATGTATGTATAAGGGGGGATTCTGATTTTCTTTTTTTCTGAATTATCGGTTTTAATAGAATGACTTGGATGTACTGTCACTTTGAGATCTTGATGAATAGAAGTATGAATTTATTTTAAAAATATATAATAAAAATGCATTGTAAAAATATTAACATTTTCCAGTATTATGGTCTTTAACTGTATTTTTTAACCAAATAATTGCTGCACTGGTAACGATATGAACCTTATATGAACACTTTTTAGGAATTGCTGTCACAAGCTCTGAGACGTTTCAGTGCACCTGTAAAAGCTCTTTTCAAAGTTTTATTGAACCATTGCGATACACTGATCCTCAATTGCAAGAAACCTAAAGCCTATCACATTTGGGTTAAGCAACGTTTTTACACAGATTTGGAAGGATCTCTTGCATCTAATCTTCACTTCAAACAAGAACACTGGTTCTGTGGACATCGCAGGCAGTCTCTGAGCAATGCTGTAAACTACAGAAACATGCAGTTTTGTTTATGGGTGGAAATGTTAGAAGGCAAAATAAATGGCTGTGCTTTTTCTATTTCTATTTCACTAATCAAGGAAAAAAAAAAAAAAAAAGTACAACCACAACTGTAAGCAACAAAATGCACAAATACAAAAGATGTTTAAGCTTTCTAACAGTCAACAGGTTTATTCAATCCTAAACTAAAGTACAAGTAGAACTAAATGGTACAAAAAAAATAAAATAAAATAATCTCCCATAATATGCTTTACAATCATCTAATAATGTCATATAAAAATGTGCTTTGGTAGAAAAAAAAAAATTCCAGTAAGCTAAAATTTTAACGCACCGCCAATGGTGCTACAAATCTAACCTTCTGAATGACAGCACACTCAAATTGCTGAGCGAAGAAGCAGGCGTACTGCCCTCCTACACTCTTCACGAACAGCCTGGCTCTGGCTAGTACCAGCACACTGCACTGCATGAACAACATTCATCTCCACTTCATTGCGGATCAGCTGCAGGGAGTGTAAAAATAGACACTTGGTAGCCATTGCCGGTGCAGGTGGTCAAATCTTCCAGATACTGTGCATAAACACACATGTGTGCAGAGAAGACTTTGAAAGCTTCTCCTCAGCACTTCGCTGGATTCTGCACTCTGATTGGACGTGACAGCTGAGACGGGGTTATTATTTCCCATATTATCCCTGCGGTCACATCGCTGAGTGAGGACTTTCACACCTCACCACGAATTTACGCTCACACTCAAGGCTTCTGCAAACCCCACTGATATGTTGTCACCACAATTTGCAGAACTTGGGCAATGGCTAGAATTCAATTAGGCGAATCCTTTCAGCAAGGCTAAACAGCAGCATTATTTTGTGTTTGGGGTGTAAAAAGAAAGTGGAAAAATAAAGAAATTATTTAATGTATTTTTTATTTATTGAACAAACAAACAAACAATGAAAAAGCCTAGTAGGATTAGTACTAGTACAGGTATATAAAGTATAGGCAGTTCCGTCTTCTTTTTTTGTAATTCTATTTTTTCAGGATTCATATTTGGACAAAATTATGCAGGAAATGATGCAGTAAAATAATCAAACTAATACACATCCAGCTGTTCTTACTGTATGTAAAAGACTTCCCCAAGGAGCAAGAGGGAAAACACACAAATCAAATTTAAAAAAATAAATAAAATCAACTTGTCGCTTCAGAGTAAGTGTTAAAAATAAGCAAATAAATAAATAAATAAATAATATAAACTAGAATAATTTACAATTACCTATAATACTTTATAAAATAATATAATATAAAATAAAATTATTTATAATATTTAACAATAATATTATAAATAATAAAATCTAAATAATAAATAATACCACACTACTCTCCCTGTTCTGCATCCACTCTGCAGCACGCACTTACTATGGTTTGGAACAGCATGAATATAAATGATCATGTTGTATAATTTACTTTAAGGTTTTATTTACAGAAAGGTTTCATTTGTTAACATTTGTTGGCATGAACTAACAATTAATGGTTACACATTTTACAGTGTCCTTAAAGTGTAATCATACATTTAAGTACTGAGTAATATGAACAAACTACAAGTACTTACTATATAGTTAGGGTTAGGTTGAGGGTTTGGTTTATCACCGTAAAAAAAAAAAATCCGTAAAATTTACGGTAAAAAACCAGCAGCTGTGGTTGCCAGAATTTTACTGTAAAAAATACGGTAGCATCGTTTTAGGTTTTACGGTTTTAACTTAAATTTACACTTAAATACTGTAATTTCATTAACTGATATAATGTTTATATACCAACCTACTGAAGTACTGAAATCTGTTTTGTACCTTTGTAATACACTGATAACCACAAAAACCAGGTGCTGATGAGAAAGTCACATGATGAACCAAAGCCTATCACAAGCAGCTTTTACATATTCACATACTGTATACAGAAGGTGCACAGTGTCATTCACGCAAACACTAAACACCATCATGGTAACACATTAAACTGAAATAATTAGGTGTAAAAAATTAGGTGTAACATACAACCCTAATGTACAAAACTGATAAGAAAAATCTTTAAAATTTATAAAATTTGAAATGTAACAGGGAATTCTGGGAATGTCAATTTACGGTTATCTACTGTAAATTATACATTCTTTTTCACTTCCAAAAACTGTCCACTACCGTAAAATTACATGTAATATCCATTACAGTTTTTCTTTTTAACAGGTATTTACTGTAGCATTTTTACAGTCTTTTACCGTTAAATTCACAGTCATTTTTTTACGGGTTAGTTGCATGAAATTAAGCATCATTATTACCAAGTACATGTAACAAGGACACTAAAATAAAGTATTACCCAATTAACAATATTTTTACAGCATTTATTAATTCTTTATTAAAGCTGCAGTCTGTAAGTTTTGCCTCTTTGTCACCATCTCTGTTTGAAACCAGTAACTGCAGATATTTGCGGAATTATCTTCATTGTGTGGGTTGTGCAACGGCACGGCTCCAGCATGGATGAACCTAATGTTTTGAGGTGAAAGCATGGCTGTCAGTCACTGCACCGATGTGGATACTGTACTTCGGAATCACAGATTCTAGCCTATGTCTTGGAATATATGACCAAAATAAGAATTTTCACCGGATATTGTCTGAATCAGTAAGTGATATCATCTGAACGAGTAAGTAACAAGTCTGCCACTTTTGTTCTGACCAACTGAGGAAAAAAGCATTATAATAAATCGCACTACCAATGGTGATTAAATCTAACGATCGGTAAACTCATATCACATCAAACCTTACAAATTATTGTTACTGTTATACTTTGTTCTCAAATTGTTAATGTTAACAACATCAGCATTGCGTGTGTATGTAGTGTGTATTAGCGTTAGACTACATGTAGATTTCAATTTCTGTACAGTCTAATCTCTAATTGTCATACCATTTGAATTTCATATAAAGAAATTCTTTTAACCCAAAAAGCAAATTATTCATCCTTAGAACTGGTTCTCTTTAAAATACAAATCTTGTGTAATCCCACATAGGCCATATGTAATCAGATGCACACTTAAAACTGGAATATAATCTAATTTCAGTCACTTGTGCTTCATAAACGCATACTTTTTTGGATTGCAATCCGCCAACAAATTGATAAGTTTAATTATTCCAGCTGCTGTGAGAAAAGGCTATAAACAATCCGCCACCTGCAGCATCCTCACGTGATATAGCCTACTAGCCGGGATGCCTTCTTTATGTTTACAGACATGACGCAGCGGCATGCTCGAATTTCCCATGAATTCCTAGCACCACTCAAATTAGAAAACGTTATTATAAGCTTACCGTTGTGAATCGGGCTAAGGTAAGGAGCTAGTTTTGAACACTGGCTGGTTATGTACTTGCTCAAAAACTGATTTCTGACCATTTTTAACCAAAAAAAGTTATGGACTGCAGCTTAAAAGGGTTAGTTCACCCAAAAATTTAAATTAGTACATGTTTTACTCACCCTCAAGGCATCCTAGGTGTATATGACTTTCTTCTTTCAGATGAATCCAATCAGAATTATATTAAAAACTGTCCTGGCTCTTCCAAGCATTAGAATGGCAGTAGGTGGGTGTTTTTGTTCAACACTCCAAAAGTAGTCAAAAATCTTGACTGTTAGTAACATCTAAACCTCATTGATTTTAACTTACAGACACACAGCTGTAACAGTGAACTTCACTATGGACTTTAATTGCAAACCAGCCCAGCCAGGAGAAGTTTGAATCACAGCTCTTCCTTTATTAGCTGGCTGCCGGTCTTGGTCAGCAGTGTCGACTACTGAGGAAAAAAAGGTGTCTCACACAGCAAACTACACAGGATACTTTCTGTCTATAGCGATTAGAGCCATGGCCACTGGAAGATGGAGGAGAGAATGTAAGTCTGGCCTGTAATTGACATTTCATGGGGCCACTTTCTTTGTGTTTCCATTAAGGCAGGTCTTAATGGAATCGAATCATTGTACAAACCTATATAACTCTGGCTGCAATGATGTTACTCTGCTTGAGAACTCTCGTTTCTCTTTCTAAAGAATGAGAAAAGTGAGAGTCATATAATAAGACTAGACTAGACAATATTAAATGAATATTCCAGAATAAATACAAGTTTGGCAGTTCTATCAACAACATCTGCTGTCGATTATGAAAACAACTGTCATCACAATATGTTATGTAAACAAACAAAAATGTGCGCACAGAAATGCACTTTTAACAGAAGTCTATGGGCTTGTGTAACAATTGTAAAAACACAACTCTCTGCGAATGGATTTGCTTATATACTAAAAACTTAAGTATAGATCAAAATTATTTAGACAGATGTCTGAAAGCTGACGATTCCAAAAAGTCTGACCTGGCCACCTAGTAACATCTAGTAACAAAACAAAAGAGATTTCATGTTTTCCTCCATAATCAATAAATTGCAGGTCTTAAAATTCTTTAATTTGTCAATAAATAAATAACAAATAATAATATTAAAAAAACAAATAAATGGTCAGTAAAAATACATTTTTGGCTGATAACTAATAAATAAATGTATTATTATTATTATTGAATTTTGTCAAAAGTATTTTAAAATAAACAAAAATAATTACCATAAAATTCACTTGTTTTAAATGTGAAAATGAATTTAAACTGCAATGCAACATGAGAAATGGATATTCTTTTTGAGATTTACTAAAGATTAGGTTTAACAGTGTTACTAACTTATTTGTGTTTTTAAAGATTACCTTTAAGTGAGTGGTAGATGATGGCAAAGATAATCTAAACATAAAAAAAACTGGGGAAATGAGCATGCACAAACAAAAAACCAATACTATAGACACTGAGATATCCGAAAACTGATATGGTACCCACAGACTGCACATGTATATCAAATCACATTATTTTATTATCTTCTTCTAAGCTGATTGTCTTATCCTTGCTTGTATTCTGTGGCATTTAATCGATATAATACTCTATGAGCGCGCTTATGTCTGTGTCCACAGAGGGCTTTGAGAGCTTCTTGGATGCCTCTGTAGTGAACAGCCACGCCTGTCATCAAAGCAACAGCTGTCAATGAGCACAACTCACTTGAGACGCAAGAAGGAGCAAAGACGCATGTCTGTCCGGCCGCCACACGTTCTCACACAGTGCTGAGGACACGCTGTACCGTGGAGCTGCAGTGCACATTCCAGACCCCTGCTGAGAGGCTCTAGTGAAGCTTAATTGTGGAGCACCGGTGCCATTGCATTTCACACACCAGACTGAATGTATTTCACATTGCATGTCACCAACTGGACCTGAAAAAAAAACAGGCCTCAATATATCCCTGCTATAAATATAACCAAATTCCTTCAAAAGAGGGGGCTTGAGGATCTTATTAGCT
The DNA here is from genome assembly GCA_021397915.2 of Tor tambroides. NCBI lineage: Eukaryota > Metazoa > Chordata > Actinopteri > Cypriniformes > Cyprinidae > Tor > Tor tambroides. The sequence continues at coordinate 17,028 of JAFVLL020004552.1, read as the reverse complement.
CTGTTACAGGTGGTGAGCAAAAGACATTCTCTGGAATGTGATCTTGAATGTAGTTTCGGTTATATATATATACACACACACACACACACACACTATATTGCCAACAGTATTGAGTCGCCCCCTTCTAATGAACAGGTTTGACTACTTTAGTAATTTCTATGAGTACAAATCTTAATGTTAAAGCATATAATGATATGCTTAAGCATATAATGATAACTCATCACCAAACACCAATGACTTGTACATACACTATATAGACAAAAGTATTGGGACACCCCCTTCTTTAGAACAGAAAAATGCACTTCCAAATCTGTGGCAACAACGATGGGAACATAATTCATGTATTTCCATCTCTGTTGCAACAGGTTTGGAAGCGTCTAAAATGACTGTACCCATATGTACAAGTCATTGGTGTTTGGTGATGAGTTGAAGGTCTGCATTTACAGTCACACCAGAGGTGTTAAACTGGTATTAGGACTTGGTTGAACCTTGCCTTATACACAGAGGCATTGTCATGTTAGAATAGAAAAGGGTCCTGTCCAAACTGTTGCTATAAAATTAGAAGCACACAATTCCCTAGAATATCTTTATATGCTTAAACATTAAGATTTACTCATGAAAATTACTAAAGTAGTCAAACCTGTTCATTAGAAGGGGGCGACCCAATACTTTTGGCAATACAGTGTACATACATGCATACATAATGCAACACAAAATGTTAATTGATGGACTGGAGTCATAATGATTACTTGTGGATTATTGATGTTTTTATCAGCTGTTTGAACTCATTCTGATGGCACCCATTCAATTCAGAGGATGCACTGGTGAGCAAAAACAAACTCATCTACATCTTGGATGACCTGAGGGCATGTAAATCTTCAGCCAATTTTTATTTTTGAGTGAACTATTCTTGCATCAAACTGTAGAGTTTGAAGCACAGTTTCAGTGCATCCAACAAGACAAGAGTAATAATCATTACAATCATACTAGCTTTTGTGTTCCATTTACTGAAACAGAAGGACATGCAAATAAGTTTCACCTTTTCACTGCGAAAGTTCAAGTTTGGTGAATTCTACTCTCAGCCTGAGATAGCAGGCCAACAGACTTTATTTGGATGGACAGAAGTTTCCCACTATTGGTTTTCTTTAAAAAACAACTGCCACACCACTATTTCAGTGTTATATTATATACTATTAGAGTTTTTACTAATACTTTGAATTAGATTATATCTATATTTTTTCAGTTTTCATTTTAATTTTGATTTGTTTTTTTTACAATTTGATGTTTTATTTTTTTATTTCGATTTTTTTTTTTTTTTACTTTTAATAATTTAATACTTAAAAAATAGAAACATTAATTAACTGAAATAATATTTCAGCTTCTTTTCAATAACCAAAAATGGTTTCAGCATTTAGTTAAAAATAAAAAACTGTACTGTCTGAAATTACATTTTTAAAATTATTTTTAATTAATAATTTAATTAAATTAATTTGTAATAATAATAATAATAATAATAATAATAATAAATTGTGATTGGTCAGTTTACAGTTCAATAAGTGGGGAGTTCTTGATTAGAATAAGCTGGAATGAGAACCAGACTTTTTGCCTGGCCATTCGAGATCAGGTGAAGTCTGACCTGTGAAAAAATGTGTGACCAATAGAGGACCTAAATATCACAGATTGACCTCATGGCTCTGTACAATCAATACAAACTTCAAAGCTACATGGCTTGCAGTGCTGTGGGAAGTAGGTAATATATTTAAACTTTTTGAATTTATAATTTAATATTCATTCAGAAAAAGCAACCACCTCGTTTCGTATGCCTTCGTCTGTCCATCTCTCATGCCATACAGAATTGGACACAGATCCCAACAGATACACTGTCATATCCTCTCAACACAGAAGTCCACCAGTCATTAATAACCATTACAAAACACTCAAATAAGTTCTGCGATATATTGCAAATACTTGCAAGTATAAACTTACAGAACTATCTTTTTGCAATCCTCTAAGGAGTCGTCTCCTTTTTATATAAAAGCCTTTTCCCCCATGAAAAAAAAATAAATCAGCAATAGGCTGAATTTTATGCATGGCTGTGACATAACAAATGAATGTTTGTTCTGTGCATGCTGCTTTCTCTCTCTGTCAGGTGACTTTTTAGAGATGGAATGGCCATTTGATTACCATGGAAACCTCCGCAGAGACGTGATGGCAAACATTTAAATGAACAGTCATCTGACTTGAGGCTTCTCTTAAGATGCCTTTATAGTTTAAACATGAAAAACATAAGTGTCTATATTGTTCTCATTGGCATATTTAACCTATTTCACCCGCTACCAATTCAAAGTCACACAGGCTATGGTGAATTTTATTTTTATTTTATGTAAACTATGGTTTGTAAAGCTGCAGGTTTGCTCCATTGCAGGAAAGTGAAGTAGAGTGTATAGTTTTACATTTTGGATTACTGTTTATGTTGAATTTCTTTTTAAAAAGGTTTGACCGTCCCTTAAGTCTTTGAAGTAACAAGAAGTGCAGCATTGTTTGCAGTGCAAAGTTGTTGCATAGACTCAGGTGGAACGTGATAATTTCACAGCAATCATGAGCTCTGAGACAAATATTTGCCCTGTAGTTGACAGGGCCTCATCTAGCGTTCCTCGCACATTGTAATCACCTCCTTTATCTGTGTACAGCCAAGCCACAGCAAGCCCATAAATGACTTACAACACAATGAGCTAATACTTCTCAGACTCAAGACAAGACTTGTGCTCTTAAATGGCCTGATTTTACAAGTTACAAGAGCACATGGATACTATCTGGGATTACTGAAACACAATACGATTGCACAACCTTGTATTAACAGAATGTACTAACAGATGATAAATAGAAGACAGAAGTTATGTAGTAAGAGCGGTCAATGGTTGTCTCTTCATGTAAAAACAGAACAAAACACTATTGGTTTTTGACATTTTGACATTGACAAGCACTGTTTTTGTCTTTTTAGCAACATTCAAATTGGTGCTTAATGGAATTCAGCACAGCTGCATTAAGAATATTAAATATTGCAATTTGGCAATATCTGAGTATTGGTTCAAATTGTTTATGGTGGTTACAGCACTGATCTAAACATACAGAAAATAGGTAACTAAACAGTTCTACGCTGTTAGTACTTTAAGTTTACCATAGTAATTACAGTTGCACCCTATGACAAATGTTTACTCTGAATTGCAAAAAAAAAAAAAAAAAAAAAAAATCACAAGGTTTCTGGGGCCAGTGCTAAAATGTACCATTTAGGTACTAATATACACCCTGTAGGTTTAAATAAGGTACAAAGATGCACATTTTGAAAAAGTGCCGCCCCAGTGACGTGACAGCTTTTGTACCATTTTGTACCAAGTGTAGACGATTACTTCCTAGAATTTATTATCTGAAGAAGACCAGAAGGCAGCATAAAACAAAAACAAACAAAAAGTATGAACAGCCCAACATACCAACATTGGTTTAATCAATGGCGTGAGTTTGGGGGCGGGACTCTCTGTTTGTCTGACCAATAAAAGACTAGAGGTAATGTCTAAGAAAACTTGTTGTTGTTTTTCTACATTTTTGATTTTTTAAAATTTTTTACTTCATTGGTGTGAAACTTGGTAAAGGTTTTGGCACTTGCTTTGTGAACACAAAATAAATTTCATGGATATGATTCAAAAAGATTAAATGGTCCTGGAAAAAAATATATATATATATATATTCACATTTGAGCGCATTGGAAATGAAGGGGAAGTGAATTTCATCTAGTGGATATGTTTGGAACCGCACCCAAACAAAATAATACTGAAAGCTCATTGTTTTCATATTTGCAAACATTTGTTTAGATTTATGGCTTTGACTTCAAGATTTACGACAGTTAAGTTGAAAATTGAATTTTCCGGTCTATGTTCAAAAAGCGGTTAACAGGTAATAAATCGAGCATAACTATTCCATAAATATAATTTAATACCTTAAATTACCCTAAAAATACAAAATATTAAATAAAAAACATTATGAAACTAAAATGTAGTAAATTAATTTCATTGAAATAAAATAAAAATAAATAATAAATAATAATCATATTTGACCACCACACAAGCAGCACCAGAGGGTTCATTTTGGAGACCCCATTGGTTCAGAAATTCACTTCAGCTTTAAACAAATTTAATTTGGACTAAAGTAGTATTCTTCAGAAAACAGCATGAAAGTTTAATATACTGTATCAGTTACAGCTACACTATTTTCAAGCAGCTGTAATGGATATGCGTGTTTGTGTATAGTAGAGAGTGAAAACGTGAAAACGAGATGCAGAGATTGAGAGAAAGAGAAGAAAGGTAGATAGGGACAAATAGGCAGTGAAACACAGAACTGTTTAGCGCAGTGCAGGAAGCAGCAGCCATCTGGGTGTAATGACACGCCTCCACTCTAACACAGAGGTGCAGGTAGTGCTGCGGCCTCTGAGGCCCCACTGTCTCCGCCGCTCACTACAAAGAAGGTTTTCACGATGCAGGCTGACACACCGGCCAGCTGGCCCACTGCGGAGTGACCTTTAATACACAGACAGGACATGCTCACAGCTGCAGGGAGAAGTCAGAGATGCCAAGCTTTAATTGGCAGAGCTTTGATTTAGTTGCCAGAACCCTATGATACTAAACTCTTTAACGAAACAAAACAGTGACTTGGTGAATCTTACAGAATATTACCATGGTAAAACTTTCAGAACAGATGGAAATGTCTAATTCATGACTAGCCGTTTAGCCAAAAACAGACTTTTTCAGAGATATTGAGATTTGAGTATAAGACTGCATCCAAAAAAGCAGCCAGCTGCCTCGCTACCCAGACAGTCAATGATTAAACAGGCAGCATTTGTGCATGAAGGTTCCTCCAAGGAACTGGTTTCAAACAAGCATCAAACATGCTCAAAGACCTAAAGTAGGGATGCACAGATATCAAAATTCTGTCTGATACAGATAAATATAATAGATAGTATTAATCCAAAATACAATAAAAGATTAAAAATGACAATTAATCATTTTAAATTGTACAAGTAAATTTAAGCATCACAACAATAATGTTCAGTAGGAAAAATAGAGTATTAATTTTAAGATTTGCTAAAGAATACTTTTACCAGTGTCATAGGTTAAAAATATGTTTTAAAGATTAAATTGAAGTGAGCATTAGATAATAAAAATAGTAATTTGTAAAAGTTGGGTAAATGACCATGGACAATTAAAAAAAGCAATTATCAATGAAAAAATATTGGTCAATAACCACTACGGTAAAGTAATATCATGCATCCCTAATCTAAAAACACAAGATAAAATTATAGATAAGCTTATTTCTCAGTAGAAATGGAGTCTTAAGTTTATAAATCTAAAAAAAAAAAAAAAAAAAAAACACATTAAATGTACTCCTATTTAAAGCTCCATCAGGTGCCATTTCATTCTTTCTTTGCACAAATCTGCCAAACCACACAAAGGATTGTAAAATATAAGAGTCATAATTTTCATAAATAGATATCAATTAAAATACACTAAAAATAAACAGATTTAAATTAATTTTAAATGGTACAATAAATATATGCATCACAATATTCTGCTGAAGATTTGCTAAAGACTACAAAATTTTGCTAAAAAAAAGCAAAACAAAAACAACAAAACAAACAAACAAAAAAACAATTAAAAAAAGGCAATATCGCTCAAAAATATTTGCCAATAAACACTATGGTACAGTAATGTCATTAATCCCTAATCTAAAACAAATTCAAGCCATATTTAGAGATAGCCAAGCCTATTTCTCAGAGAAAAAAAAAAAAAAAAAAAAAAAAAAAAAAAGTACCACTGGGATGGTACCCTTTCAAAAAGATACACCTTTGAATCTTATTTAACCCTAAAGAGTGCATTTAAGTACCTTAAAGGGACATATTTGTACCTAAAGTGTACATACTAGTACGTTTAGAAAGGGTACCACCCCAGTAACAGATTACCTCTTTTTTTTCTCTGAGAGTGTAGCAATGGAGTTGATAAATCTGAAAAAGTTCACATTAAAATCCTTCAGCTGCTATTTTATTTTTTCTACCAAACTGCCGAACTGCACACACGGGGTATAGTATATCATAGGCAGTGAAAGATCTATACTGCCTTGAGAAACAACATAAGGCATCTTAGTAGACAGGATGTAACGCTTCTCTATCTACCACCATATACCACCTGTGAAGGCAGCATTTCTCAGCTTTCGGACGCAATCAATGAACCGTCCCTTGAATCTTGATAAAGAAACAGGTGTGAGTCTACATGTCTAGGCCAGCACACAAGGAGATGTGGGCTAGGACAGCACTGACAGGGATTCACAATGTTCAGAGTTACACTTTGAGTTAACTTTAGCCTAAAGCAAAATTGTTCAAGTCACAGGAAAAGCAGCACTAGTATGCAGAACAGATCGCTCGCTGTTTATATCAGTTCAGTCTTCTCTATGTGTGCCAGCACCTCCTCAGGATGGCATCCTCGTCTTGCCCTTGATTTATGATGCATGAAATCCTCTGTCAGAATGAACACAACATAATCACCCTCAGGCCATGTTAAATACTCTGATGATGTACAAACAAGAATATTGGCACAGTTGCTCTCATCTTAAAAGTATTTGGAGAAAAGTGCACTTATGTGGCATTATAACTCATAAAAATCACTTTAAACTGCCACAAAGTGCTTTTTTTCAACTTTTATGCACAAAAGATCAATTTGTAATTTGATTTAGCTTTATGCAGTAAAAGGTTATTTCAGGTAGATGTCCTCAAGTTCCTTTTTTTTTTTTTTTGGAAGAAAATTGCCCCTGCCAGCTAAAGGTCTGTCAGCAAATAAATTGACCAATTATAGACAATGAGCCCTGAGTATTCTTACAAAAATAAACAAGGTCGAGGAGCTGAATTATACATTGTTTCTACTCTCAGTTTCAGCTTTCAAAAGCAATACACAGGTCAGGAGTGTGGGTGTACACTTGAGGTTAATCAAATTGCAGCAAATGTGTATTCTCACAAGCCTTAAAGTGAACACATTCTTGCCAGTGTTTACAAAATCAGCATTAGTGTAGCGGTCTGAATAATCCATTTCCTTCAGATTGATTCGAGGAACAGGACAACCACTTAAAAGAACCACTACAGTGCCTTGCGAAAAAAAATAAAAATTCTTCACATTGTATGTTGCAGCCTTATGTTAAACTGCTTTAACTTTTTTCCCCACATCAACAATTTTGCAAACTTATTACAAATAAAAACTGTAATCAGTACATTTCATAAGTATTCATACCCTTAACTCAGTACTTAAAGTGCCTTTACAGCCTCAAGTCTTTTGTGATATGATGCGACAAGCTTTGAACATCTACATTTGGCAATTATCTGCCATTTTTCTCCTCACCTCTTCACCTCTCAAGCTCTGTCAGCTTGGATGTGGGCCGACGGACATTTTCAGGTTTCTCCAGAAATGTTTGATGAGTTCAAGCCCAGGCTCTGGCTGGGCCACTCAAGGACATTCACAGAATTGACTATAAGCCACTCCTGCTGTGTGCTTAGGGTCATTGTCCTGTTGGAAGGTGAACCTTCTGCCCAGTCTGAGGTTCTGAATGCTCTGGACTGGGTTTTCATTAAGGTTATCTCAATATTTTGGTGCATTGAGCTTTCCTTCTACTCTTACGAGTCTCCCAGTCCCAGCGGCTGAAAAACACCATAGCACGAGGCTGCTACCTACACACTTGACATTATTAAAAAAAAAAAAAAAAAAATACAAAATTGAGCAAACTTAAGTTTAAGGCAACCAGCTCCAGCAGATTTTTGAGATTTCTCAACTTATTTTTTAGGAGATTTTTGAGTTTTCTCAGCTTTTGTTGTATAAACTTAAAGGGATAGTTCACCCAAAAATGAAAATTCTGTCATTATAATTACTCACCCTCATGTTGTTCCAAACCCGCAAGACCTCCGTTCATCTTCGGAACACAAATTAAGATATTTTTGATGGAATCTGGGAGCTCTCCTCTGAATCACTGGCAAACTTCAGTCGGGCCTGTACAAGTGCTTTCTTGAGCAGGGGGACCTTGCGGGCGCTGCAGGATTTCAGTCCTTCATGGCGTACCAGTTGTTTTCTTGGTCACTATGGTCCCAGCTGCCTTGAGATCATTGACAAGATCCTCCTGTGTAGTTCTGGGCTGATTCCTCACCGTTCTCATGGTCACTGAAACTCCACGAGGTGAGATCTTTCATGGAGCCCCAGTTCGAGGGAGACTGACAGTTATTTTGTGTTTCTTCCATTTGCGAATAATCGCACCAACTGTTGTCACCTTCTCACCAAGCTGCTTGGCGATGGTCTTGTAGCCCATTCCAGCCTTGTGTAGGTCTACAACCTTGTCCCTGACATCCTTGGACAGCTCTGAGAAGATTCCCTTTAAGAGGGTGTTCCTAATCTCAGCTCCTTACCTGTATAAAAGACACCTGGGAGCCAGAAATCTTGCTGATTGATAGGGGATCAAATATTTATTTGACTCATTAAAATGCAAATCAATTTATAACTTTTTTGAAATGTGTTTTTCTGGATTTTTTATTGTTATTCTGTCTCTCACTGTTCAAATAAACCTACCATTAAAATTATAGACTGATCAGTTCTTTGTCGGTGGGCAAACGTACAAAATCAGCAGGGGATCAAATAATTTTTCTCCCTACTGTGGATAGATAGATAGATAGATAGATAGATAGATAGATAGATAGATAGATAGATCTGAATTGTGAGATATAATACTAAGTGAATTGTGAAATAAAAAGTCACAATTACCTTTTTTGTGGCAGAAACGGGCTTCCATATTTTCAGGTACAGAATTTATTATAAAATAGATTTCCAGGGTTTAATCTAAAGGAAAGAGTGCTCCCTGGGAAAGCAAACTACAATGAAACTCTGAGGATGTCTGTAATCAGTTAAGGGCACCATATCAAATCTGTTTTTCCTTTTGGCAGGGTTATTTCAGAGTCATTAAAACAATGTCTGTTTTGTTGTCATAAAATTACCACCAGAAATGTTAAATCTGGGAATACATACTGCTTGACCAGGGAAAAACAATTTTAACCACAGGGGAAAATACACAGGACAATCTAATAAAAGACAGATATCACTGAGTGCAGCACAGTCCTTGACTAAAGGAAGATTGGCAAAGCAAGAAAGAACAAGATGGAGGGCTTTACCTGACACCACAGGAAACCAGCTGCAGGTTTGGACACCACAGTCATCCCCTGGTGTTTCTCATAGTGTAGATGTTTATTTTTTTTCCTTCAGTAGCGGTTCCTCTGAAACTGTTTGCCTAAATCGTCCTTAAGTATTTTATGTTTTGAGCAGCATAAAATACTCAAGGACGATTAATAAGCACACTAAACAAATAATGTTTCTGTCACATCAGAAGATAAACAGGCTCCCTACAGATTTACAGAGTTAGTGAGGTTCAGGAAGGTTCTTCTGTGATATAATTTCCTTGCTTACTTGTATCTCATTACTACTGCAACAACCAAACTAATAACAATCTAGTCTATATGTGAGGCTTCTAATGCAAAAAAAAAAAAAAAAAAAAATGTACACATTACATATTACCACAATAACCTTTTTGTAGCTTGACTTCACTGTACATTTGCATATCTGTAGACTAGGCTGTTAAAACACTAGTCATCTCTCTGTGGTACACGTGTCCTGCTCCAATAAGAAGTTTGATTCTGGCAAAGTACATGTTGTAATGAAACCAAGGCCAGATGCTAGTGTCATATTAGCAAGCAAAGAGAAACTATAAAGGGCAGAGAGTCTGTGCAGCCGCACAGACATCCAAATGAATACTAAGGCATGGGTTTCCAACTTATTTAGGCCAAGGACCCCCTATTACACACTGTATGAAAATTACTTTAACATTTCACTTCCGGCCTATATAATAACATAATAACAGTACTAACTGTTCTAGTAATTGTGGAATTTACATACTTTATTATGACACTTACACCCCAAAGTCAGTACAATAATCAAATTACTGATATACAGTCATTTATTATACTAAGTGAAATTTTATTGTAATTAACATTAATTAGAATACTAAGTGATTAAGTTAATGTAATTTACTTAATATCAAGATTTTCTGTAAGATTTTTATTTTGTTATTTTATTTTTATTTTATTTTTAAAAAAAAATTATTCAGCAAGGATGTGTTAAAGTGCATAGAATAGAATAGAATAGAATAGAATAGAATAGAATAGAATAGAATAGAATTGTCAAATAGCCTAAATGCATCCCTGTTGAGCATGTAATAGACTTCCTTAAAAACATAATTCGGTATTATGTGAAATTATTATATTAATTAAAAAGTAAAATGATTATATTAGTATTATATTAGTTTGTTATATTAAAATTAGAATATATTAAGTCAAAAGTGGGATTTGAACCTACGCCTCCTTTCTGAGACAAAGTTTAACTTCTGCTGAAACTGAAATTATTACATTTTGTTTACCCTTAAATAAATAAATAAACAGTTCAAATAATAATTGGCTGATCCCCTGCAGCACCACTGTCAGCATTATTATCATATAACCTTATAAAAGATGAGAAGAAGAAGAAATAAGAGTTCATTTTCATTACACAAAAATATACTTCTAATTTTTATGACTGGGAAATGCTTAGTATAGGCTATATGCTTACAAATGTGGTTGAAGAATGCTTTTAAGTACAGTGGATTCAATCCAAGCAGCTCAATAAAGGAGGTGTAAACAGAGTAAATGCAAGTTTAAGCCAAAGCTTCTCCTCAAAATATACAGTAAGTGAGACAGGGCTCAGAATCAGCATGAACAGCCCTGTGGGTTCCATGAATTGCTGCAATTTTTGGCTGACACACTGAGAAATCAAAGCTTGGCATGGTTTTGTTGGACTGCAGTGAGCAAGTCCAGAAGCTGCTTTCCTTCCTACAGGTTTCAGAATCCCTCAATGAACATTGTCTGCATTTGTCATACCAAAAAAGCCTTCTTTGAATCATAAATCATGATGAGAAAACAAAATAAAACTAAAATTATCTAAAGGCATGCTTATTTTTTGTGGCTATGTTATATAAATTTGTACAACACAGCTTTGTAATTTAGGTCAAGGTGGGGCTACACGAATTTTGCCACAGATCTGTGTGCCTTCACTTCAGTTCTGTTAGTTAAGAGCACAAAGGAATTGAACAAGCAGCTAATAAATACATACGGTTTAAGTGCAATTTCTGAATATTGCTTAGAATATTGAAGAATTTAGCATTACATCACTCCCTCACCAATGGATCCTCTGCAGTGAATGGGTGCCGTCAGAATGAGCGTCCAAACAGCTGATAAAAACATCACAATAATTCACAAGTAATCCAATCCATGTCAGACCTATTCACATAAATTTCTCAAAATCTGTTCTGATGAAGAAACACACTAATCTATATCTTGGATGGCTTATTTGTTGAACTTTTCTTTTCATATGGGAAAATAACTAATTAAATCATTAAAATTGTGAGTTTTAATAATGCAACTCTGGAAAATCTGATCAAAACCACTAGATTGCAACACACACATTTGGACAGCCGATGACGTTGGGCTCCATCTGGAAGCTCTTTTATTTCCTATTCCACACATGTAAGACATCAGTTCAACTTTATTACTCACCCTCAGATCTTCTGCTAGCACCCTATTTGTATGTTTGGTGCGGAGCGGCTCTGTTACATAAGCAGCATGAGTACAGAATTTCTGAAATTCCTGCTGGAGGAACAACTATATGATCCCTAAAGAGGTACAGAAGGAGGGAGTTGCAGCAAATGACGACAGAACTGACTCAATGCACGCAAACAGCTGATCCATCTGCAGTGCTGGACACATAGATTACCCATTACTGAACGTTCAGGCTGTCATTTCCTTTAAACAGAGGAGTATCAGAGGCCTGGACTGTCTCACTGCGCTCATGGGAAACTCGGGACAGGAAATGATCTAAACCGCCATCAGCAAGACAAAAAGCATCAGGCCAATACTAGTCTGATCATCTCAGAGCGTCTCTCAGGACATTATCTCATCAAGTCTCTGAAAGTGAGAAACTGTGAAGAGACTGACAATACATTTGATCTGGAACTGCCTGATTAATAGTTATAATTAACAGCATGTTTCTTTTCATCAAGAAAGAAAGAAAGAAAGAAAGAAAGAACTTTAAGCAACTCTTGCAAAACTTTTTGATGCAGAAGCCAAATGAAAGTACTGACATCTAGTGGCAAAAGAAGTTAGCCTTGCTTTGAGACAAATTGATAACCAATGAATGTGACCTGTCTACTTTGCACATAGCCTGTATGAATTACAAACATTTATAAAATATAAATATTTTATACATATTAGTTATTTAACTCAAAATAACTTCAATAATTGCCCATATTCAGTGCTAAATGATGAATATGAGCACATGATTTAGCCTGTTTGTGTTTGTTTGTTTGTTTGTTTGTTTGTTTGTGGTGGAAATGATGCCATTGTGGGACAGTAATATTTTTTTCAAAACAAATAATTTTGCTAAAATACTGAAGTTGTTGATGCACATATTTAAAATAATAATAATAATAATAATAATAGTTTTGATGGATTTTGTTGTTTTAAAATTTAAAGGGTACAACAACAAAAATATATATTTAGTAATTTAAAAAATGAGGTTTTGCAAATTTACAAGAATATGAAGCTTCTTTGAACCCTGAAGAAGAGCAAGACACCCTCTTGTGGATACAAGTGTCATTACAGCACTAAAAAATGAGCACTTCTTGCCTGGCATGCTAATCTTTAAAGTTTGTCACAATTGTTAAAAATGCCACGAAGTCAGATCTGCGTAATGTATTGCACCGGGGAAAGTTAGTTTTAGTACGACTTGTAAGCTCGTAGCCTAACTGTTATAGTTATTAACAGTTAACCTACTAACAATTATGCCATTTCTACTGCAGTAAACCTAACAAGTCCTCTTCAAACACAATCTATAGTTACTTTATCACAAAATAACTAAGACAAACATTAAGCGTCTTTTCAGGAAGTGTCTCTTTTAAAATAAATTAGTGTAAAACTCATTTGTCCTGCGGTACCTAGTCTGTCCTATAGAGGGCAATGGATCAAAAATAAAAACGCCAATTACCAATCGTTTGTTTCACTCATTCGCTCATAACAATCAACGGAAAACTTGTATCTGAACATTCTTACATGCATGTTCTTTTCCCTCGGTCGGGTGAGGTTAATTAAGTGACAGCCGATGAAAACTGCCTCTGGTCCGCGCTCGCTAATGACTCGCCTTTACGTGCCTTCAAGTCGAATGAGGCCTGCAAGTGAAGACGATTAGGTTCAAAAGATTGGAGACCCGTGATACCGGAGTCGTGTCGTTGGAAGGGGCGTGTCTATACCTAAGATGGCGGAAAGCTACCTGCAGTGGATGGTAATAAATAAATTCTCTGAGTTATTTAATTTAATTGTAATATTTAATTAATAGTTTTAGTCTACTAATGTAAATCAAATTCTTTGCTATTTCATTTTATTTTTGAAAATAATTATTTAAAATGACATGCCTTAGTAATGTTGTGAGTAATATAGGTGCAGGCCTATTATGCCTACTTAACAGAAAAAAGCACCTATTTTGTTTCAGAGTTTAATTAAATTGCTTGAGGTCAATGAATGTCTAGCAGTGTTAGAAATAGGTACCTTTTTGAATAAGAACTTGCTTCACAACTTTTAAAAAATATGTAAGTTACTCTAGTATGAATGTTGTCATGTTGTGATTGTTATAAGGCCTACCAGCATCAGTAGAGCCTATTATCTACCATTCAATCATAGGATAGCGTCCATTGAGTGCACACTTCAGAATCTCTGTGAAAGTAGTAGTCCATCCGGGAGCTTTTTGCCTACAGTTTTACGAATTCTGTGAATTTGGACGTACTACTCTGTTGTTGTTGTTCTAGTACGTATATTCAGTTGCAGCCTCTTAGTTGTTTGTTACTAGTAATTGTCCCATTTAACAATGGTATCCAACTGTATCAAGTTGCAGATCACTTTCCGCACACCTGTTGGTAGTCTTCACATCATGTTGGTTCTGAGCACATGACTGGCCAAGCAAAGTTGTATTTGCAAGTGGGAAACTCTGCATTCTAGATGATAGACTACGCAAATTGCCGAGTTGTGACGTTGTAAGGGCTTGTTAATTTGAAACATGCATGGCAGAAACACTGATACCATACTGTATGCATAATTTATATATAAAGATCAGGAAAGCAAGTCTGTAGTGAAGTTAATCACTCAACTTCACGGTTTGCTTGATGTAACAAAAACACATTTAGTTGTGATGCCATAGGCTATATAATTAAGGGATAGATATGAATAATTTTCATCATTTTGAATTCAGATGTATCCTAGTTATTTTGGTTTATTGTTCACAGTTTAATTATTTTGTTAAGACTATTTCTTTGTTTCCAACTTAAATGTCTGATGTCCTAAAAATGAATGCCCAACTAGGAGGTAGGGAAAAGCTTCCGAAATTCACTTGAAGGCAGCAATAAAACCTGACTGAGACTCAGTTACCATGTTCGTTTAACCCATAACCTTTCAACGTGGTGGAGAAGAGAACCATTTCAGTTGTGAATGGCAGATGATTATTAATTTTATTTTTTATTTTTTTTCCAAAGTAAAGCCTCCTTGTTAGTTGACGCTGTTTCTGTCAGATACATAGGCCTATGTCTGTAACCATTTAACCATGTTGCATAGTGTACATGTGTACACAGAGAAAGGAGCATGTGGGTCAAAGACGAGATGTCCCATTTTGGTGTCTGCATCAAATTAAATTACAAAAGTTATTTTATACAAAATGTCAACATATGGGTGAATTAATATTCGCCATTCAGCTTAACAGATCTAATCTAAGAATCTAATGATTCTTGTTCTGAATATACCTGACAAATTTTTTGGTATATGAACTATTGGTAAACAGAACACATTACGGGGACACATAAAGTTGTATTAATTTTTTTATTTATTTATTTGCCTTTGACCCATGTATCGGAGATAAAATTCATTATCGTTCACCATGTTTTGTTCTCGCCAACCACAAAGCATTCAAACATAGCGTACACATAATTATAACTTGAGAAGGGACATATACAATCTTTTGACAACATGACTGGCATGTCCAACATTCCCATTCATAATTATAATATTAGTGTGCACGAATGTGTAGTTTCCAAATTGTCAATTCGTATTTACGTATCTCTAATGCACATAAAGGCAGCATTTGGAAATGTAACATAATGATGAGAAAAAATGTAAGTGCGAGTTAGACTTCTTGTATTTAGGTTTTTTGATTTTTTTTTTTTTTTCAGATAAAACATATGAGCTGTGGTGCTTTAAGTGGTTTCAGTGCATTGCAATGCAGTAGCTAAAGTGTTCAATTTTTCAACCATGTTGAAAGATTAAGGCTTTTCCCAACTCTGTAACTCACAGGCTACTGGAATTATCACAAACACAAATTGCTGTGACTTGACAGTTCAAATTGTAACTATGACTTGAGACTAATGTGCTCTTCAAGTGGAGATGGAAATATCGTAATTATGAGTTCCGAGGACACATGAATGACCAAGCAAAGTGGGAAACTCAGATGATACACAAGTTGTCAAATTGTAATGTTGGAAAGTGTGTAAAGTACAAGTATATGGCTTCGAGATTCTTTGGGGGAAAAATGAGCTGTTTTTGCACATGCACAGCTCATGGAGCTAAGGTGTTGTGATTGGTTGCCAGGACATTGTCATGCAATAGCTAAAGTGTTCTCAGTGGTTTTAGCATGTTGCTGTGCAGTTGCTAGGGTATCACGGGTGGTTGATATGGCTTTGCTAGAGGATTCTGGGTGGTTCCTTAGAGCCCACCTCCACATATCAGAATCACCTGCACCGCAGCGCACATAACACAGTGAGATCTTGTGTAGTCCATAATTTATTAGGTTATGTTATGTGAGATCATATGGGAGATAACAGCCCTGCTGTCTTGTCTTAAACAGGTAGTCCTCTGCACACTGTACAATGCTCCTTCATTCTCTATCTTGCAACATCTATTATTATTGGTAGTGGCACGCAGTGTAGCGGGAGTGCAGATGGAAGGTCATTGTTTTCAATTACAGATTGCATCTTTGATATCCAGTATCAAATTGTTTATCATGATCATGTCTGCTGGCAGGAGAAAAGGAACTGTATGGTTGACAAGCTTTACTAGCAAGCTTGGACGAATGTTACCTTACTATACAAAGGCTTGGAACTGTATATATTGGAATATAATTTCTGTATTATTGTAATTTCTTTTTGTTTGTTTTTTTAGAAGTAGGCTATTAGCACACTTAAAGACAGTTATGTATCTATCTATATATCTATCTATCTATCTATCTATCTATCATCATCCTGCACATTCTATATATATATATATATATATATATATATATATATATATAATGTATATATATGTGTGTGTGTGTAAATATCTTAATTTAAATTAAAGTAAATGCATATTGTTTTTAAGGAGGGCATCTTCCATCTACAGATTTAATGCAGAAGACTTAAAAATGGTTTAAAGTTTTGATTTTGTTGTTAAAATTAAAACCCTCCTTGTTACTTAGCAGAGATTTATCTGTCAAGAGTATGATGAAATCTTGTGACAGCTGTGTAGTTGAGATGGACTTTATAGCTCAGTGCATTTAAACCAGATAAATAGGTTCATTTCTGCCTTCATCAGTATGTAGGCTGGTTAAGGTTTTCTTGTGCTATTAATTTTGTGCCATTAAATCCATCTCTTTAAAAAAAAAAAAAAAGGGAAAAAAAGGCATTTTTCTCACTCTCGCTTCTCGCACTCTCACACAGCGCTAGCCTTTGCTCTGCTTCTTTTTCTCTGTCTCCCCCTCCCTCTCGCTGTCCCTCTTTCTTCTCTTTCTTTCTCTCTGGCTGCTTTTC
>JAFVLL020004550.1:0-22070 GCA_021397915.2 Tor tambroides | reverse complement strand
TCATAGTTGGCAAATTTCAGTACGGGTTTCATGTTTCCACTGTGTTTTTGCATGTAATTTGGACAGAACTGGGGGGGGGGTAGTTATGCTTCTAAGCTTTCATCATTCTACCTTGTACCATTTTGAATGATGTCTGAAGCTTTGTATTACTGGCACTTCTTGTGGTTACTGCCTCCTTAAGATGAATTGCTTAACTTGGAAGTGTAAAACCTTTTAACACCCATGAAGATAAGAAGCCTGTGGAGAGGTAAGGAGAGCCAGCTCTTTATGTCCTCTTCATCCAGAGCTCCTGATGGTCCACGGGGAGTTAAGGGGAGCTCGTGGCAGTGTGTCGAGAGGCCAGGGAGGGTCAGGATTACACTGAAAGCGAACGTGAGCCGGTATGGGCGGCAAGAACGAGAACAGACAGACAAGAATCTGCCTGGGTCCAGATAATGTGGAAAATCCTGAGCGTGCCATTCTCCCCCCATCGCCACTGAACGCTGAGCCTGCGGATAGCACTGCCAAATAATCACACAGAAAAGTAAGCATAAAGGTCTGTGCTTGTATTTGTCTCTAAAAGTTAAAAGGACAGCTAAAACCAATAATTCACAGTCCCCGAGTGCATTTCGTGAAAACTCACTTCATTTGCCCACATCAACCAGCTGCTTCCTGTGGGCAGGGTTAAATGACAACATACCCCATGCAACAATAATGCAATCAACTTATCATATCAGTGGCCAAGGAAAAATAAATCCTCGCCCCTTCTGTAGTTTCCCTCTAGCCTCGGGGGAATCAGTGAAGGTTAATTTATTCAAATATCCCCACTACTCATTTCTATTTCATTAAATGTAATTAATGAATCTTTGGTTTGCGCCTAATCAGCTTTACACTGTCACAGCTTCACAGATCCTTCCAGGAAGACTACAGCCAGCGCCACATGTCAGAGAGACACAGCCGAGCTGCGCCAGAGGACTGGCTACGGTCGCTTCCAGCAGATTCACATGCAATACAGCAGAACAGACAGACAAGGAGTTATAGAGAAATGACAAATCAACTGGATAGAAAATGATAAAACAAAACAGCAGAAGAGACCAAGACTTCGCAGTGAGATTACACTCCTGACTCATCTGACAAGTTACTTATGCAACACTGGGAAGAGATTGTACTTCTCAGCTTCGTACTCACACCTTGGAAAAGAACCCGACATACAGAGCAGAGAAAGTCTTTCTGATAAAATGTTTTAATCTAGGAGGAAAAATACGCAACATAGCTCCTGAACAGCACATAAGATATAAAGCAACCAAGGAGGGAGGTTTTTTTAATAAAATCACAAGACTTCACTGGGTATTACTTGAAGGAAATAGGTAAGAAAAAGGCAGAAAAAGAATAGTGTTGTTGATGTTTTATGTAAACATAGGCTGTAGGCTTTGATTCTGTATATGAAATATCAAGAAATGCAAACTTCTGCAGAATAGTCATAGTAAATACGCATATATTACAGTAACATCACAGATCTAAGATTTTTAATTGCAATAACTCAATGGAAAAAATTACATAAGATGATGATAGTGAAAAAAGACAAAAGTAGATGATGAGGATGAAGACGAAGAATACAAAGGTGAAGATGAAAAAGAACGAAAAATACAAGGGAAAAAAAGGACCAAGTTGAAGAAGAAAACAATGTTGAAGATGATGAAAGAGAACAGGGCAAAAGAGGAGAAGTATACAAGGATAGTATAAAAGCAGAAGAAAAGGATGACAACGGTGAAGAAGAGCATGATGATGAAGAAAAAGACAAAAGAGGATGAAGAGTACAAGAAAAAAGGCCAAGGCAAACAAGAAGAAGAAAAAGATGATAAGAAACTGAAGAAGTAGGAAGATGATGACAAAAAGAAGACAAGGCAAGGAAGGCGACGAATGAAGAAGAAAAAAATCTGTTTCATAAAAAGATACGCCTTGTCTGTTTTGGTATGATTTGATATTATAAGCTATGTTCTGTTTATGGAACAGATTTGAGATGCAATCAAGATTCAAGCAGAACTATTGTATAACTCATATTCTCTTTCCCACACTTAATACCTGTGTGAAATGTTTATCACTAATTCTAATTTGAAGCAATCTTCACCCTATCCAGCACGAGCGAGGTGATGTGCCACAAATCCCGAGCGCTGGCTCCATATATACGGATGATTCTAATCTGAGAGTCAGCGCTGGAGCTTATCCCTCCACAACCTCACTGTCTTCTGGCTGATCACAATCCTCCATAGCAAAGAGAAATTACACCTCGATAAATTGATATGACAGGCACGAAGGTTTAATTTCTACAACAATGATACGGCTGATAAGATACAGGCCCACGCTGAGCACTTCTCGTCATGATAAAGGTTGCATATGGCCAAAGAGGTACCGAAGCCCCAGAGAGTACGAGCTAACTGAAAAACACCATGAAAGAAGGAAAACTGCAGCTAGTGAGATTTCTTATATGCTTTTATTGTTCTGAGACAGTTGTGAGAAAACGATTATTAGTTACTTTCAGATTAAAAAGTAAAACAGTTCTATTGTTGATGGCATCGAGTTGGGTCTTGCAATATGCCTCCATCTTTCAGAGGTGGAGCGAAAACAAATCCAGAGCAAAACTGTTGTGCATCTCAGAGCAACAGACAACAATATTTAGTTACTAAATGAATCTGCGTTTTTGAACAAATCGCAAAAAAGTAAATGATTCAATTATCTATTCATTAAGACAGTGATTTGCTTTGTTTCTGAATGAATCAGCCACTTTAAACAGAATGAATGATTCAGTGACTCACTCGTTACAACAGGCACTTGCAGCCACCTGCTGGTGGTTTTAGTTTTATATTTTAAGTGTCATATATATGAAAGGTCATATTTGAATATTTATCCTAAAACATTTATTTCATAGTATTATTTATGCAATTATGCAATTATTTATGCAGTTTATATGCATTCGTGCATTCAACAGTCTGCGCAGTGCAGAGATGGCTTTTGTTGATACTGGTTTTATTTAATGGAATTTATTGATTAAAATGTAAGTATTAAGTAAAAGATGACGCATAAATGTAATAAGGTTGGAAAAAATTGGCACTCACTATCATCCAGAAATGAAAGACGTAAAACAAAAACCTTCTTTTATTTTTGTACTAAGTAGTTTTAATATTTTGCACAGAAATTCAATTCAATTCAAAACCATTTATGGTTTGTAGTCAAATGGAGCAGGAGAGCTTGAGATGGTTGTGTTGTAGCTAAGAGGAGGATGGGAAATATCAAAGGGAGCAATGATTCCCAAAGCCAGCGCTCTGATATCCAGGAAATAAATAAAGACTAAAGCTAAAGTAGGACACTAAACCTCCAGACCACATCTCCAGCTCCACCAGGACCAGACTGAGAGATGAAGGGATAGAGAGGTCAGGCGAGGCTTCAAAAAGCCCACATGAAGGGTGTGGCTACACCGCAGCAACGTGGTTATTTGCTCCAGACATACAATAACAATTTTCTGCATCACGCTTGTAAAGTTACCTCGCAACCTTTCTGCAAATTCTATAAATGACACACTTGCAAATGACAAACACAACAGCAGAATACAGACGAACCCGCTGAATCAGTCGGCCTTGAGAGAACTCTGTGGCACCTTCAAGATTGGGAGTGTTTGTTATTCCAAAATATTCATGGCTGAGGGTGAAGCCTGGCACATCTGCCAATTACCAGTGGCGAAGAAAACGAACAAAAGCCCAAAACAAACAGCACATTCAGTGTTTTGCTTCCAGTGTTCCCTAAAGACCTACGGATCACATTTTCATTCGCTGAGTTGGGGTTTCAACAAGCGAACTCTTACTCCACGGTAGACGATGGAGGGCAAATTGATTCATCACGCTAATATGACCCAAGAAACTAAACGAACAGAAACTTCCACGAGCCAGCAGATGGAAAACAGAGCATGTAAAAGATGTTGAGTCATAGTGACTACACAGAGAACCGTTTCAGTCTATTCAGCCTACTTTACTTGCTCTCCAGCGATCATAATTCAACAACACTTTGCTAAGAATGCAGATGACTAAGAAAAATACAAAGAATAAGATTCTTCAGAAAGTTTGACGCAACACATGTTCCTCAAAAAGGAACAAGGATCCATTTTCAGCTCTTTCCGTCTGAGTGGTCCAGCTCTGGAAGCCTGCTTGGTAATTGGAGGGCCGCTACTTCTTGGAGAGCACATTTATTCCCTCAGACTCTCACAGAAAAACGAGTCACTAATGAAGAGCGACAGTAACATTGCCGTCGGACGATGTTCTGATCTCCATTTCCGGCGTTTTGCTCATTTTTGCTTCATAAACTTGGTTACAGATAAAATAAATACATCAGTGAGTGAACATGTACCACAAATAATCTCTGCCCAGCGGTCCCACTTGAAAGCCTCTCTCGAGACCCCAGCAGACAAGCCTTTCAGACAGAGGAAACAATAAGGTCACACAGGCCATTAAGACCAGAAAGGATGGGGGCAATTAGTCTGGCTATGGATTACAATTTAGCAGTTCTCTGAAATAAATCCAAGACAACAGTCCATAACATCACACTAATAACATATACTGCCCCTTCAGACATCACAATTGCATTAGCGAGAAACAAACTCAGTTAAAGTATCACTGCACCAACAGCACTGATGAAAGCGAATGTGTTATGTTCATCTTTTATGCCCTCCTTTGTACACACAATGAACAAACTGATTGTTTAAAATGATCTGAAAAGGTCCTGCAAGACTTTTTCTTAACTTCACTTTTCATCAGTGTTGAGGATGAGACTACATGTAATAAATGCTGTAATTCACTTCAACTGCATTATACAGTGTGAAACTATCAAAGTGTAAATCAGAGGTGAGGACGTACTAACAAGACAACTTTTAGCAGAAAACACACTTCGCCCAAAATCAAATGAAGGAATAAATGTAGACTCAAAATGCCTTACATTTGCAATCATTCAGAAGCACTGTGAGGGCGAGAACTTCACTACATTCTCCAAATCCTCTTATCATAGTGTGTGGTAACAGCTGGGCTGAGGTTTGCAGATTTCTCTTCAGTAGGCAATGCTAGAAAGGTTGATCCTTGTTAAATTACAACAAATCTGCCCACACAGTCGATGCTCCCACAAGAACAGACTGAAGAACACAATCACAACTTCCATCACCCTAGAGTCAACGCACCACATTCACTCAACAAGGTCTGCCACAGACGCACTCTGCTCTGTCAGATGCACTTATGTTACTGAATGTGTGTGCAATTTTCCATAATTATTCTATATCAGACACAGACAGGGGAGGAATGAATTAAAATGAGGCTTATAAAATTGATTTTTTTGGACTCTGCATTCAAAGCTACTGTAAAATAGGCAAAATATACACACATCGGTAACCACAGACTGATTGAATTCAATATTAATGCATTCATTTGCTCTTTACACCAACAACCTAAAGTTTGGGATCGATGGGTTATTTATTTATTTTTTTTAAATATATATTTTTTAAAGAAGTCTCCTATGCTTACTCTTAAGGCTGCATTTATTTGTAATATTGTGAAATATTGTCATAAGTCAAATTACTATTTTTAATTTAAAAATATTTGAAAATGTAATTCATACACTGAATATTCAGCATAATTAATCTTCAGTGTCACATGATCCTTCAGAAATCATTCGAATACACTGATTTGCTTCTTAAGAAACATTTCTGATTATTATCAATGTGCTGCCAAATATTTCTGTGGAAAATATGATAATTTTTTCAGGGTTCTTTGATAAATAAAAAATTTAAAGTCAGTGAACAGCATTTATTTTAAATCTAAATCTTTTGCAACAAATATATTTGTGACTTTTTAATAAAAGTAATCATTTAAAAAAAAAAAGTCTTTTAAATGGTAGCGTGAGTCTTACAGACTTGTTTTCCCTCATATGGTTAATTAAAGAAAGCATCGGTAGACAATCGCTGAGGGAAATAAACACCCACCAAAATGCATTAGGAAATAAATGTAAATGAACATGTGACACGACTCATGGAAGAGTATTACAATGATTTCTCATAGCATATTGTATCGCAACACAAGGCGGCCATCCACCTTTGCAACAGAGGCCCTACAAGGAAATAAATATCGCATTAAAATATAGTGCACGAGGGGCAGCCTGACTTGTTTTTAATTGATTTCCCCAGCGCTGGTTCTGAGACTTCAGGAACCAGTCCACAGCCATGCACACTGCCAGATACACAAACAAATCAGCTTTCTATTTAGGGAACAGAGAGACAAGTTTATCCTCAGCCCATGTCATGGAATATTATTTAACTCCGACTATAAACCACATCTATTTCAGGAGTTAATTACAAAACCAGAAATGAAAATGCCTGCCAATCTGCCTGGTAAAGGCCTTTCAGATGGATGGCAGAATCCGTGGGACAGCATAAAACTCACAGCCTATTATGCACATCAACACCACAGGTGGTTAAAAGCATTAAGAGTTGGCTACATGATAGAAATCAATGGAAAAGTTTTCACTTGGCCATCGGCTTTAGAATAGAAGCCTATTACTCTCTCATTGTGGACTACTGAAGAAGAACAAGCATGTTTTGTCACACAAACCTTGAAAGCCAGGCAAGAAGTTCTGCTACATTTCACATGTTTCCAGCTGGGGCCAATTAGAGTGAGCTTCTCTTTTAGTTTAAGAGCCAAAAGTGCAATGACCTGATTCAGACAAGATTATTCAGTTTGAAGGTAAAGCCAATGGACAAAAGTCTGCCCTGGGCCCTGGAGCCTGTTGTGACAAAAGAAGGAAACAGTAGCAGTTGGCGTCAAGTCCTCGCTTCCTGCTCCTCAGTAGCAGCAAAGAGGCAAAGCTAGAATAATTAGCAATGACAAAAATCCTGTAAAAAATAGAAGATGCCACAGAACGTCTGTCAGGTTAACAGAAACTTTGTTTAATGAAATACCGTCTAACCCTTCACTTTCTGTTCTGTAGTCACATCGCAATGACATGCGTTTTATGCATTCTTGGTGGGGCGCTTTGAGTCAAGTCACAAAAAATTATGGCAAAAAGACAAATAAGTGTTGCAACAGGAACATTTAGAGTGAAAAGGTTTCATAAGCAAAGTTAGCAGCATCCAAAGTGTGAAGATTCATCAGCCAATCTACAGCAGTCTCCAGAGAGGCATCACAGAACTGATCGTTCTGTGATCGGCATGATCTCATTTGAGGTTAGCACTGAGGTTTGTTTCACACGTACTGCATCTGCAGGGCGTGAGCAGCGTTACTGCGATGGCAGATGGGGACAACACTTTCACACCACACAACAGACCTGTGGCTCTATATAGAAAATAATGGGATTTTTCAGTAACTGCATTGAGTATTTCCTTATGCTCATAATTATGAGATGAGAAAGAGATTGAAAAGTATTACAAATGTGATTGTTATGAAATGTGCTCAGCATGAGGAGGATGATCACATTTATATCTAAATTGTAATTAAAATCTAAATGGAACAGAATCAAAACCTCAAATGAAAAATATAAACAGCTTAAATCGGTTTGGAATCAGATTTCCTGAATAAGAAGTGTTTGTGGTAAGTTAATGTTTCATAAAAAAATAAAATAAAAAAATAAACTTGCTACGTGTACTGTGTTAGGCTAACTGAGACTTGCATGCATATTGTTGCTCTTTTGTTAGTTTTGATTGCTTCTATTGTAAGTTGCTCTGGATAAAACAATGTAAATGTAATCATTCAGAAGACTAAATGTAAATAAGAGTCTTTATTTAAGGCTTATGTTGCATTTTCGAGTTCAGGCTCGACTCTCAGCATCACAGACATGACACTAGCAGTGCGAATACAGTAATCTGTTAGGCTAATACTCTTAACGAACATATACACGAGAGCAACGATGAAACGTGGAATAATGCAAAAATAGAGTGAGAAATGTCACAAACAAATCGAGATGAGGTAGAACTTGTCCTTAACATGGTGAATATGAGTTTATTTGTTTACAGTTTCTGAGCAACACAACAACTTGTCTCATTAATATAGAATTCGACTGATGTGTTCAACTGATGTCTTACATAACATGAAGCTGTTTTGCACGGATGCCAGATATATCAGTCATCTGATATAAATAAGCTGATCTTTTGGTTTGCAATCTTTCAAGTTCACATTAAAAAGAGAAAAATAATGACAAAAATGATAACACCTACTGGAATGTGCACAAATATCTATTACACCACAATGACATTTATTATATTATGATTATTATTATTATTATTATTATATTAGCATTTCTTCTCAAATGTTTGTGCAAAAATAACTATATTGTGAAATATAGCATAACTGTGATATAGTCTGACTCATATTGTGATATAAGATTTTGGTCATACCTCCCACTCCTACAAGAGGCTAAAGAGGTTATAAGAAGCCTTTTGAGTTTGGTCATCACAATGAAAAGCACACAGTGTGGCAACTGCTGAGCAACACTAATGCACTTGGCTCCTTTCTTCTCTCAGCCAAACAGAACTCCTTTACTTCTTTAACATTCAGTAGACTGGATCTAAAATGAACAGTGGACCTAAATCCCTTTTCTTAATCTGGCTGCACTGCTGTGAGCTAACGAAGGTCTGGCTTTGTGCCTATATGTGACAGATAGTGAAAGACCTTTTTTAAGTGTGCCCAAGGGGCTTTTTAAGCATTACACTTCATGCTGACCAATAGCTGCATGGTATATCCCTTAAATCTGACAGCGAGTTTTATACCTTTGGGTGAAATGTCAACTTTTGCACATCAAAGGTGATGTAAACCAGTTTGTAGCCAAAGTCTAGATTCTCCTGCATTGCCATTGTGTTGAGTGACTCTATTCTTGGCAAAAACAATACATCCATATCGAGCCAATGTGGCTCAAAACAAAAGCCTTCAATAACAAATCTGATGCAGTTCATTTGATGCACTAGAAAAATATTTCTAGTTTACTTCAACGCAACAACTTGGGCCAAAAAACAGCTTATAAAAAACTGGGTCACAGCACCAACAAACAACTGCAGATATGTGGATCCAGGATAAAAGATAAAGTTAATGTGATTATTTTGTTTCTAGACTAATTTTTATTTCTATACTGAGTCATCAGTCAGTAGACAATCAGATGTCAAGTTTCAACTCACTGGGACAAAATCCGCTGTGTGAGAAACGGAGAGAAGTTGCTGCAACAAGCTGAATCCGATCCATTAACATGACAACCACAGGTTCCCCTGTCGGCCCGCTATTAATTATCTGGCCTTACAAGAAGATTAGGACACGGTAAAAAAAATAAATAAAAAAGCAAACTGAAAACAACACTGCAAGACTCGGCCATGCCTCGCCAGCATAATTACCCATCCAAAGTAAACAGAGCGGGAAGACTAATGCGTGTGGCATGGGTCAGCGTCACTTGAGTACTGACATAGCCTGCTCATTTCCTCCCTCATTCTTCTCTTTCTTCGGTGCGAGGAGTGGGCAATGGCGTATGGTATGGGGCAGCTGATCAACTAAGAAACGCACTCCGATCTGCTTCTGTTTAGTGGGCCCCTCCCACGGTTTCCAGGCTGATGAGAACGAAGGAAATATCTTCAGGGGCTTCGCCGCTCACCACTATTAAATTTTAATCCCTCAAAGTGAGCTAAAGCAAACATTTGACTGGAGGCAGAGAGATTGATGTGCGGCTGTCATTGCTTCTGCAGTTTATATTCACAAACAGTCTGCTAGCGCTTGAAGTCGCCCACACGTACACACAGAGAAACGCCTGAAGGTCATCTGCCTCCCCCCAAGACGCAAACTGTGAGATCGGTTGTTCAGAGGTTATTTGTTGCATTCTGGTAACTGTAGGACAGCGAGCACCTGATGACTTGTGAAATTAGAAAAAAAAACAAAACCAAAAAAAACAACAACAAATGATATTCCAGAGACTAGGTTACATTCATATCATTGTTTCCTGAAACACAATTAAGCTGTGGCACTGCGCCGCTACTGAATCGACAGCGGCGTGGGAAAAGAAATTATACTGCAATAGAGTTGTGAGGAATTGCAGTCTGAACTAAATAAGGGAAAATATAAAGTTTGGTTACCGTGAAATAATGCAAAGTCAACACATCTTTATTTGCGTCGTCTTCACTGTACACATGCAAAAACAAACCTAGTTCCCAAGCGAATGCATTTTTCACAGTATGCAACTATTTCTTGCCGTAGTAACGTACAATGATGGCAATGCTCATATGAGGCAATTACTGTATAAATATTGCATGGCATGTTGCAATGAAGTAAAGGCTAATAAAAATAACCAAATTAAAAGAAAATTGAATAAAACAACACATGAAGTTCAAGTGCAATGGCACATATTAAACCATCAAAATCTGTGTTTTTGAGCACTTTAAAATACATTAAATGTAATTTTATTGGTTGTGAATCTCTGATTGGTCTGTGACAAGTGGCAGCTATTAAGATGCAAACCACAAGCCATTTCTCTGAAACAAGAACTGTTTTGTGTACTTAGAATAGATGCAAGACTTAAACCACAAATTAAGGTTTTACTGAATCCTCCAGAAAAATAAAATCAAAACCTTCTAGTGACCAAGTACTTTGAACTGCAGAGTAAAATAATTAATAAATAAACTTTTTTAGAAACATGGTTAGCAGATGTTACTATGACAATCTACTAAGCTAGGGAAGAAAACATCAGCTATTCTGGAAATTTCTCCACACACGTATGGATTACAATAGCAAGAAGCTCACAGGCATCTAGTGAGCAACAATTCGCAACTAGACCGAAAGAACTGAATTGATTGAGGCACTCGAAACCACAGGCATTTTGTTGAGCATCCACAAGGCATCCCAACCTACACAGCAGGCGAAAAGAAAAATGGATCTGTCAATGACACAGCTAATGACACCCCAGAGATATGAGCAATGTCAGTCCCACAGGAGCCTGGGAACCAAAAAAAAAAAAAAATCTGTTTACCCTTACTTTCACCTCCAAGTCTTGCCATTTTAAACTGGCTCGATTACAATTTTCTCATTAAAGGACAAAACATGGCTTATTTATGCTAATGTTCCACTCCTAAAACGCATAATTACAGTGTCCATTACTGACCAACTGTTACCCAACCATGATGGAAAATGGTCTAGGGTGCAACGGATCCAAGTAGTTAAGAACTAATCAGACTGAAGTGCAGAGACAGTATATTTAATGCACTCCCTGATTCGCTTAGCTTTAAAGGAAAGAAAAAAAGTAAAAAAAAAAAAAAAAAAAAAAATAAAAAAAAAATTTTCACTGCTAAAATTCTCTGCTAAACTGCTAAAAATTCCACGATCGCTCCTTAAATATTTTATCTACTGCAACTGGCTAAGTACTGCCAGAAAGATCACTCAAGATATAGATATGATAGGTACTGTGTACACATGCATTCTGCTAAAAAAACAAACAAACAAGAGGCTTCATTCAGATCGCTCCAGATTGAAGTTCTACTTAAACTAGTATTTAGCATTCACACACACAAAGGAAACCTGACTGGGTTCACTATGCATTTCTCTACGTGATGTTTTCATTAGCATTCTCAACCCTCCGATCTGACAGATCCACCAGCCCCAGGGGTGACATCAGTCCCAGACATCTGTCAGTGTGAGTTGGCAACATTCGCCAAAGAAGAAGCTCCGTAATTCAACCATCCCTTGATAAATCACTGCGTTTCGGCCAAATAACAAACTATGACTTCACAGGATTGGATTTTTAGGATTAAACTCACACATAAGTGTGACATGCTCATATAATCGACAGAACTTTACTTCTTTAGGATGAGAAGCTTTACAGAAAAGTACAGAATGTCTTGTTTCAGGTCTTTCCAGTTGAATTGGATTGGCTCGAAGTAGACATTCACTGGTAAAGGCGCTTCAATTGGGCTTCACCTTCCCATACTTTGCAAATCAATACAGATTTTCACTGCTTGATTTCTCTCCTGGTGAAGTCAGGCTCTGGCTATGACGATTATGAAGTATATGTTTTAAAAAAAAGAATGGAACAATAATACAATAGTAAAGAATTCCAAAGTGCACTGGCACCAACATAACCTCAAACTTACTTCAGGGACAAAAGCACAAACACAGAAGCTGAATGTTTGTGGAACTCGTGAAGACGGTCTTGGGATTCAGTCTTTTTCTCTGACTTTTAATTACATAAGCAACAAACCCTTTGGCCAAGGGCACAGAAAGTCTCACTGGGGAAGGTATTTTAGACACGGCTCCACATACAAGATGAATGTGTTGTGGATGCTGAGGATCAGCTGGTGGTACCGCGGTATTCCTGGAACCCAGCCCAGGCCTGTCTTAATGCAGTGCCGCTTCACTGAACACGCTAACACTCGCAGAGAAGAGAAACAGATTTCACAGAGCATATGGGACCTCGCCAGGATTCAAATAAGCAGACCGTCGGAGATGCCTCTCTTACCTGTAGAAAACAATTAATCTACCTTTTCCCTCTTTCTCACTGACAATGGCACATGACGAGGGGCAACAAGAGAGAAAGGGTAGAGCGAGAGAGAGACCGGAGAGTTGTAAAAATTGACTAAAGATGGTGTGCTGACGTGTTTCTCCTTTTCAGTCACATCACGCGGTTTCCTCTCCACTGACCTTCCCCTGACCCTTCCTACTTTCCCTGGTTGAGTGTACGGAGGAGACTGGCTGCGCTGCTATAAACAAACACACAAATAACAGCAAGAACAGTAGAAAAAGTATCTCCAGGAAAAGGCAGCTCTCAGTACTCAATGTAAAATACATGAATCAGCTTGTACACCTGCAAATCTTTCAGAGACTGAAAATGAATCCACATGTAGCAGAATGTGGTTACCAGACTGAGCTAATGCCATCAGATTAAACCAGAGTCAACACAGAATCAAAACTGACCTCATTTACTTTCATAATTGGTGCAACTTATTCCCAAAAAATAAAAACAAATTCCTCAATCCTCCAAATCGACTGTCCTACATAGGGTTGCTAAGATCCTATCTGGAGTAGCCGGAGGAAAACCACAGCAACATGAGGAGAACTTGCAAAGTCCACACAGAAAGGTCCCCTGCCTCAGCCAAGACACAAACTGAACTCCTTCCCAAAATAGGGTTTCTATATTTGGCTTTGTTTCCTGTTTTCATACTTTCTGAAGGTAATGATCGAAAAGTTGTTTGACCAATGGCATGCAGGCACCGTGCATAATCGACCAACCGTGGCACGCGAGAAGGTGGGATCTACAGAGAACGGTCAAAGCGATGCAAATACGCGTACATATTAGATGTGTTCGTTCATTCATTCATTCATTCGACTTGAAGCGTGCTGTGCAGACCGATAGTTACATGACATCAAAGTACTGCGAGAGCAATTCGAAAGCACAAGGAGCCGTCTGCTCTCTATAGCTCTCACGGATGTCATACAACGATCGGTCTGCGCAGTGAAAACAGCCAAATCCTGGATATTTTAGGCAATATAGAAATCCTGGCCAGGATGTGTCCCATAAAAATGGCATGTATGGTCACCCTATTCCAAAATCGTCATCATCAGTTGACCAAACTAACGGATAAAACATTCAGAAATACATTACAATACAAAAATAAAACATTTAATGTTGACTAATAAAAACAGTTGCTATGCCAGCTTGCTAGTGTAAACAAAAGCTAGCACAGCTTACCCCGCCTCTACGGTCTTCTGATTGGTCCACTTTTTTGGAACCGACACTGATGAGCGATGCTGCATGTAAAAGTTGAAATACTTTTAACTTGACACAGTGTCTTAAAAATGCAGCACTCATGTGCGAGACGATGCAGAAAAACTATGGAAAAGTAGCGCACTGGAATGGAAAAACGTAAGAATTCCCATAAGAATAAGAATTTCACTGATCTGTTCAGGTGGCAAAGATGATGTATAGAAAAAAGTAAAGAACTCCACACTTTTTAATCAAATCAGAACACAATTGTGCCATTCGTGCCCTTTATGTTGACTCAGGTGAAATTCCATCTTCTTACCAACAAAGCTCTCGAGGGCCAAGCAGCATGAGTGCGCTGCCCGCTGTCAAAAGCTACCCACAATGTCAAAACGGCCGTGACGTCCTCCTTCCAAGCCCTGAAATATAAGGCCATAAAGCTGTGCGCCACTATAAACCTGTACCCATCTGCTGATTTGTGGATCCAATTACTTTCTTTCTGTAATAGCTATGTTCAGTGCCATGATGTTCAGTCAGTCGTTGGCAGCTCCTCCATTTCCTGCTCGTCACTGACCTCAGCAGTCACCGTTTCGGACTGTGCCCCAAGAAAAGCACTCATCATGCGCCTTCAACTCCTGTATGACAGTCCACAGGAAACGAAAGAGGTCAGTCATTTTGTCATTAGCTCAAGAATGCCATTGACATTCCACATTTATCGAAGAGGGGCTGCTTACACCTGCAGTGGATTCGGTTGAGTGGCCCTCAGTGATGTAACCCAGATGTATGCTGAATCCCCCTGTCAACACAGCCATGTGGGTACAGGGGAGCCAGCTGACAGGTGCTGACAGATGGATTATCTTCAGGGCCAGCGGTGGTCCTGGCTTCTGCGAGAGCCGAACTGGCAGGCCAGAGTAAACCAATCACAGCCGCTGCGCATCCAAACACCAGGTGTGTCCCCTCCAAAACCCTGGCGCTGCCACCTTCTTCCTGCTGCTGAGAAGCTACTGACTATGAATAGCCACATCCACATACGAGAGCAAGCTGGCTGTTTTAAGTCTCGCCGAGGCATTTTAGCGCTGCGAGAAGGTCCAACAAAAAACTATGAGCAGGAGAGCATTTTATTACCAAACTGAAAATCCAATTAATTAAACTTCATGAAGAGGCAGATGTTCATAGCAAGCAATACCCATTCCTAAATGATATTAGACATCATCTAAAGGTGAACGCTCTTAACTTCAGGAAGAGATGTTCCTGGTTATTCTGTACCCTCGAGAGGTTTTGTTACTATCAATAGAACTGCATATACGGAATGAGGCCATGATATACAACCACTCTGGTACCTTTGTTTTGATAAGCGGTCTTAATAGAGTAACATTTTAAAGTGTGTTAATCATTTGGTAAATAAACAGGGATGAATAAAGTGAACTTTTGTCAAATTAATTAGGAAGCAGCCGATTCTTTGGGTCACTACAAACTGAATGAGTACTGACAACTAGGGTTGTGCCGATAGACGATAGTATCGTGTACAGACGATAGCAGATGTCTTTGTCGATAGTCAAGACGATATTAGGCTCATTCTCCTATTAATGTATAAAACTATTATTATTATTATTATTATTATTAGGCGGCCTATTATTATTGGGCTATCAAATTGCCCCGCTATTTCACACACGCGCAAATGAGGATGAGGCTTCTCCTCCTCATTGGAAATGTTTTAAAAATGGACTCTAAAACAAAGCCCACATTAATATTGAACTGCAGGGTGATAACCTTTATTTACAAATTAGGCTATGTCAAGAGTGCAAAAAGAGACATCTTTTAGACATCTTCTTGAACAGCTTTGAGCTATGCATGAACATGACGAAACTGCACCGGCAGCATTTTGTTTTCTTTACAGCACATTAACAAAAAAAACTGATGCTTATTCTTCATCATCGTTATTATAATAATGCAGTTATAATGCATTATAATGCAGTTAATAAGTTATCAGTCTAAAACAGGGCTTGTCATGGGGCGCGCGGTCCGGAGCGCTGTATGACTGATGTAGCCTATCCGTTTAATTGAACTTTACTCCAAAAATATGAACTCACCTGAAAATACTTTTATTTTTAAAGTGTTCGTTAATGTCCAATATTTAGTGTTAAACTGTTGGTCTTTAAAATAAATCTACTTTTGATTTTCACCTTGACTGATTTTTAGACTGTTAACTTCCGCGCCGATGCGGCAAACTTGTCACAGTAGGATGCGCGGTCCTAATAGCGATGTATGACTGCTGTATCCGAATATATGAACTAGCTGTTTTAAATATTTTTATATTTAACATGTTAGTTTTTCAGTATGTTTGAAAGTATATTATTTCGGTTATTGGTGCTTCCAGGCTCTCTCTCTCTCACGCACACGCGGTTTAAAAATCACCAAATAGTTATGAAATAGCCTATGACAAGTACAGAGATTCTCTCTCTTGCCCCCACCCACCCATGCATGATAATATCGTGTATCGCCGATCTCACAGGCTGGCGATATGACGATATGAAAAATGACCATATCACCCAAAACTACTGACAACCCCTGGAACACCTCTAAAAGTCTTGTGAACTTTTTGGATAAAAAGACAAACAGAAGCACAAAATCCTCAGTATCAAATGGAAACAGTTTAATTCCATAAAATTTCCCCTGTGAACAAATTAAAGAGCTTAACTTACTAAATAAACAGAATTTGGTTTTGGAAGTTTGAAGATTTGCTGCACTGTGGAGGATCAAGGTTGAGAAAAGGTCAAAACACATACAAAAAAGTAATGAGAGATCTCGAGCTGTAAACCAGCGCTGACCTCCCTTACAAGCGTAGAGAGATTTACTGGGTCATCTTCACAGCATGCATTCCTACGGTAAAAATAGAGATAGCAATAAAGTTAGTGACGAAACCAGAGGTAAATCATCCCACCTTGTGATATGTCATCTTTTAATGTTCAAAACCAATACAGAGGATTGGAAACACTGACCAAACTCATGCTAAAAATTCAAAAAACAAATTCAAAGCCCCTTTTAAAGCCCAGTAAAAGGTTAAGCAATCTTGTTTTAACTGCGTGGAGGCTGGTTAGTGACAACGTCAGATTAGTAACAGTTACAGCCTTTCCTTTGACGCCTGACCTCAAATCATACACTGAGCCGTTCATTCATTCTACAAATTGTGGGTTGCATTTGAGCTTTTTTTTAGAAGTGTTTAGATTCCTAATGAAAGGAGGTGGTCTAAATGGTTTGTGTGTTTATGCAAAACTAGCAAAAATAGCAGCTGATGAGCTCCAACCCAAAACCACCTTGAAGGCGGAAAATCACTTGGAGTAAACTAGACTCACTGTTCCATACTGAAAACAGGAAAACAAACAAACAAAAAAAAACGAATAAAAGAAAACACAGTTCTTCAGAGTTTAATGAAACAAGGGCATGAGGTGAAGAAAGGTTCCAGCGAGAAGTGCATGGAAAAGGAAAGTTCTTTACTCGAGGCTGTGGACATATCTGAGTTACCTAGTGACTCGGGCTTAAAAGAAAAAAGCAATTTCAGTGCAGATTTATAGTATTAGATGAAAAATAGGAGGAACGTGATTTTTTCCATTATCTACAGTGAGCTAGCGGCTGCATCTTGCCACGTTCTCAGGGGCCCTAGCAAACACAGGCACACTTGAGAGATGTAGTATCCTGCATCTTCTGGATGATCCATCATGCTATATGCCGTGCTGCTTCCAATTGTTTTTCCTGGCAGCGCAGGGAAGGAAGCAGGAAAAAAAATACCATAGTAACAACAAAAACTCTGGTTTGCTTTATCTCTCACACCGGTGTGTGTTACAGCAGCGCCTCAGAAGAAGAGCTCACCATTTTGGCTCTGTCATCTCAGCAGAGACCCGGCAACAGTGCATGGCGGCCCTTAAGCCTCCAATCTGCTCCATCACAAACTGGGAGGCGGACCGAGGCTTAGTGCTTCTCCAGTGGCTGCGTTTGGCCCTTGGCGATCCAGCATGCTCTGCTGCCTGAGCTCAGCAAGGATAACCTCGAGGGGTTAAATTAGACAGCCACACAGAAACACGACACGTTGCTCCTGTTTGTGAACTGCGAGGTTAAATTAGACGCCTCCTGTGTTCCAAAAGATGGTTGTCAATAATGAACAGTGAGCTCGTTCTTGTTGTCTCACTTTCTCAGTGTTTTAGGCCCTCTGAACACAAGTTCTGCGCTCCTGCCAGATTCAAGGCCATTATTTATCACTGCAAGGGGAGAGAGGAATCCTCTCGGCCATTATGCCTGCTTCCTTAAACCTGAAGTGATAAGACCTTGTTAGTAGCTGGGGGCTTGAGCTGAATCTTCTTGCTTTCTATCACACTTCCACTTCAGGAAACGTTTGAGTGAGAGGGGCTGCTGTCACGAACACTTGAACCTGAACCTCCTCCCTTGCTTGAAAGCCCAGCAGGCTGTTTGTTTTATTTTTATATATATATAGATATTTTTGACCGACCGCCTGAATGATCAGAGCAGTACTTCACAAATTCACACACATCCAATTTCAGCAAAAGAGATTTTCAAGTGATACCTCTATAAAGTGCAGGATGGACAGGGGCTCTGCTATTATATATGTTGCATCTTTAATACTGAATATAACATAACTTGCGAGTCAAATATTGATTCATTAACTGCACTGATAGATTCATTCTGTGAAGGATTTAGGCTGATTCAACTGAATTTGGATTTAGGCTGACCCCTAACTTAAAGGTGCCACAGAATGCATTGATACAATATTTTAAACTGTTCTCGGATATCTACAAAGAAGGTATGTGGCTTAGGTAAGGGCAAAAATTCTCCAGAAACGGTTTTACATGTCCATTTACAACCCTAGGATTTGTCCCTAGAATGAAATGGTCTGTTATTACCTTATTTGGAAGGGTCATGAATAATAATATTGAGCTCTGCTCTGATTGGCTGTCTCACAGTGCAGCACACACAGCAGGAAGGAAACACAGAGAGGAAAATATATATTTCAGTACTTTCTCTCGCAGTTATATCATTGGGTAATTATACTGTATATAAATTGCAGCCATCGGGGAGCCGTTTTGAATGCACGATCGTGTTTTACTTTCACTTTCGAGATTTGCAATCGCTCGTGCTCTATGTAAACTACAGCGGTAAGTACTTACCACACATTCTACAAGATCAGATGCTTGTCAGTGGTGTTCAGGATCTGTAAATCATTCGCCATCATCCTCAGTCATCGCTCCTTACTCTGTTTATGTGAAAAGTGAAATCTTATGTAATGTAATGTAACAGGCTACCGCTAGCAAGCAGCTAACCATGTCCCTTTAGTGGCTCGCATTATTTGTTTTCCGTGCCTTTCTGAATACAGACACCAACCCATCCCTGCACAGCCTGGAACATAACATTTATTTCCATTATCTGCCATTTTTGCTATTGTCCTCGCTTGTTTCTTCACAATACCTGCAGAACTTCTGATTATTCGGCTGTGCAGGTCCAGCTGGCCTAGAACATGGGTGGGTTTATCCAAATATTGGGGGCGTAACTATTAGTGATCCCGACTCTTGCGTCACAGTCGGTGTTATGTTCCGATTCGGCTATTTTTCAGTGGTCTTTTTCATGCACAAGATTTACATAAGGAGGAAACACTGGTGTTTGAGGCTCACGGTAGGGATGTGCTCGAATAGTAAATACGTATTTGGAAAGGCACGGAAAACGAACAACGCGTTCTATGGAGCCGCTAAAGGGACATGGTTAGCCGTTTGCTATCAGTTGCCTGTTACATTACAGTACATAAAATGTCACTTATCACATAAACAGAGTAAGGAGAGATGATTGATAGGACGATGGCGAACGATTTGCAGATCCTGAGCACCATCGACAAGCATCTAATCTTGCAAAATGTGTGGTAAATGCTGCCGCTCGGTAGTATGAGTAAGTGTGATCGCGAATCTCGAAAGTGAAAGTAACAAGCCAGCGCGCGTTCAAAAGCGGTTTCAATGCCCCGCATATTAATAGCAGGTCCCTCCTGCCCGCAATTTATATACAGTATATTTACCCAACGATATAATTGCGAGAAAGCACTGAAATATATTTTTTCCTCCCATCTCGTATTTATTCCCTTTAGGGGTTCCGTAGTACACGTCATTTCCTTTCTGAACATGGTATTCGGATTCGGGCACATCCCTAGCTCACGGTATGTCATTTCCATGTACAGAACTGTTATTATTCAACTATGCCAAGGTAAATACAGTTATCCATTCTATGGCACCTTTAATTATTCTTAACTGGTGTTTAATATTCACTAAAAGAAACGGTTCATAAGAGTGATGACTTGTGTAGCGCATTACACATTATAGTTCATATCAAGTCTTTTTGTTACATCACATCTACAGAATGCAAACTCATTCATAATTCAAAGTGAGGAAACAGTCACAGTATACAAATGAACTAGCAATTAAATGTTACCAATACACTATTACAGAAGAAACAGATTTAGCAAGAATTAATTGTTGAACAATTGAAATGTGTTGGGACAGAATGTTTAGCATTAGCAGATGGAGAGAGACTCAACCGCCTTGTTGTGCTCTGGCACGTCTGAGAAGAGAGAGCCAAGCAAATATGCAAAGGGCCTCATGAACAACAATTAGGCTTAAAAAAAATCTCATATGCATTTCTCATTAGGATTTGAGATAGCAAGATAGCACTTTATGGATGACATTTAGACAAGTTTTAAAACTATGGTTTCTTGCAATCCTCCAGGCTAAGTTTTGTTTTGCTCACATTTAAAAAGTAGCCTGTTTAACATCATAAAAATCAGATCTAACTCACATTTATATACATTGTTTTATTTTAGAGCTGAAGCTGTCAAATCAAGTAAATATTTACAACTAGCCTCTCATTATGCACTTGGTTTCTCGTAATGAAAGGGAAAAATACACTAAATAAAAACAGCGCTGATAACGCTTACCCAGCAGGACTCAGCGCAATGTGGCTCTTCATTATCCAACACAGAGGAGCATTTGTTGCAGCGTCAATTATCAGGTACACCGTTCCTTAGCACTGAATACCACGGATTTTAATTAGCAAAGCACAGAAAGACGCAGATCTGTGCAAACTGCTGGAGCGACTGCCATGTGGAGAGCCGTGAGAGTACAACAAACTCAATTATGGCAAAATACTGCAAATGCATTGAAATGAGGTTGGGAGAACGCATCAAAAGCCTTGCAAGCCAAAATAAGATTGTGAGCAGAAGACACATTTCATGCATGAAGAACACAGCTATGAAACGAGTGACATCCAGGTCAGAAAGATAATCAGGAAATCATAAATCAAACTGTTTTCAATCATCAAGCGACTTTGAAAACGGTAAATCCTGAAGTTCCTGTTTTGCTTGGAAAAGAAATATGATTATGCATTTACAATATGATTACGTATTCGCAATATGATTATGTATTTACAATATGATTATGTATTTCCGTAACTGCAGTCAATTACACCGTGTAACGATAATTCTGACCATCTGGATTTATTATTCACACTGACAGCAATTTTTGTGCTGGAGAAAGGTAGGTCACTGTACTGCTGATTGCTAGAAAGCG
Organism: Tor tambroides; assembly: GCA_021397915.2. Classification (NCBI taxonomy): domain Eukaryota; kingdom Metazoa; phylum Chordata; class Actinopteri; order Cypriniformes; family Cyprinidae; genus Tor; species Tor tambroides. The sequence goes on along the minus strand of JAFVLL020004550.1, from coordinate 735 downwards.
TCTGGATGGCCTAATGAGCTGTGCAACTGGCTGTAGCTTTTGAAAATATAATGTCATTGATGTCATTTTATTTTGACAAGTCATCAGTTTCTGGAGGGGAAAGCGCTTGTATATAAACCTGCAGCAGTGAATAATGCATGATATCATGAACAAGATGAACGATTATCAATGCATGAATCAAACTCGCTCAGAATGCCGACGATTTCTGACACGCTTTTCCATGCATCATTTTTTTATTATATCACTATGTGGGCAGAGACGAATTATATTGAAGAGTGAAATCGCTTGCAGCGCCTTCTTCTGAGTGTTGCCTACCCTCAACTACAGCATCTCACAGGAGACGGATCATGTGAGCTCTGTTTAACTTCTCTCAACTTTGTTGTTGCTGCAGCTCATATTTAAAACTGCTAACACTCATTAAAAATAAATAACTTCAGCTAAGTTTTTTTTTTAAAAATCTAGACCAAAATGCACTTTCAAATGCACTATTGACGTGCTCTCTACAGTCCTCAATACCACTCATCTTCGAGGCAAATTATAATTTTTCTGATAAACATTTACCTGATCTCTACAGGAAAATTCTCTAAAGACGCACAAGGACAAACCAAGATGATTCACACAAACTATTATAGCAAACACTTCACAGAGCACATCCAGAAATAAAATACCCTCTAATTAAAATTAAATGGCATATATTGGTTTGACAAATCAACAGGTTTGCCAGACCACTCTATA
>JAFVLL020004548.1:0-16989 GCA_021397915.2 Tor tambroides | reverse complement strand
CTAATTTAAAATAATCTTGTCGGTTAACGGTTAATAATCGGTTAACGAGCGTCGGTTGTCGGTTAGGAAAAATAACCAAAATGAACATCCCTAATTAAGACTCAAATGAGTAATGACTTACACAGACATGAAGAGCATGTGAGAACTTTTCTTCTGCGTCTCACTGCGCTTGAACTGTTTAACATCGCATGAAATTTCGAGGATTAAACTTACATTGATATACTTTATATCGTTAGTCACATTTCTATGGATTTATCACGTCTACCGGAATATTTCCCACCCCTAACGAACTACTCTCACTTGTGGAATAATACAGGGATGATCTGTCTCTGTGAATATTAAGAAAACTATTTTTGATCCTAAGGGTATCGGAGATCATACACCAATAATCTTTCGTTGTGCACAAGTATTATAATACGAAAAGCTCCAATACAGAGCGGCACAAAGCACTTATGCGCATCCCATATTTCTCTCCTCTACTAACCCAACAGGCTCTATGACTGAGTTTGTCCGTCTGCTGCTGACGTTACGTTAAAGAGTAAAGTTCAGCCAGTGTGTTTTGTCTTAAGGAATCAGTGTGTGTGTGTGTGTGTGTGTGTGTGTTCTGGCTCTGATGAAAACCAGTCCCGGCTATTTTCAGATCTACTTTCTTCCACTGTGGATGCAACCAAATAAGGACATGTGTGAAATGAAGGTTTTGTGCTGTTCTCTGGAGAATCTCTCTCTCACACACAAACACACACTCTCTCTCTCTCTCACACACAAACACACACACACACTCACACACTCTCTCTCTCACACACACAAACACACACACACACACACACACTTGTTTCGCTATCCTCGTGGGGACTCTCATAGGCGTAACATTGTTCTGCTGTACAGACTGTATTTTCTATCGTCCTACACCAACCCTACACCTAAACCTACCCCTTACAGGAAACTTTCTGCATTTTTACATTTTCAAGAAACTTCATTCTGTGTGATTTATGAGCTTGTTTACCCGTGGGGACATCAATTTAGGTCCCCACCATGACACGGGTCCCCATGAGTCTGTGTGTATTCAGGTTTAAGTCCCCACCGAAATATAAAAACAAGTACACACACACTCTCTCTCGCTCTCTCTCTCTCTCTCTCTCACACACACAGGACTATTAACACACAGTTCATGTATGGGAGGTTACTTTGTTTCAATAAACTCTCATGAAATGTCCAGTTATAGTGTTGAATAATGCAGATGTGCACTGAAACAGCTGCGTGCGCGTGCACACACAGATACTGACTGACTCTGTGTGTTCATAGATATTAGATCACATTTAGGGATGCACGATAAATATCGGGCTTGTCGGTGAACTACGGCTCTGTGTAGTAAATGCTGCTCAAAGTGAAATCACGCACGTGATGGCATTTACCGCTGATTACAGAACCGGCTTTACTGACAAGTTGTGCATTAAATATCGCCCGATATTTATCATCCATCCCTAATGACATTATACACACAAAACAGCCTAAATCTTACAATAACCTGTATATTAATCAAGAGGTAACGAGTTATTCATTTACAACTATTTAAATTAACTATGACTGAAAATGCCTGCCCGATATAAACACACATTAAAGCGACAGCTCACCAAAACCATCACTCTGTCATCATTTACTGACGCTCAGACCTGTTCGACTCACTTCCATGTGGAACTTAAAAGAAGATATTTATAGAAATGTCTCAGTGTCCTCGATTACTCGATTAATCGTCAGAATAATCTACAAATTACTCGATTACCAAAATAATCGTTAGTGACAGCCCCAGTCAATGAAATCATAATTTCTGAAATAACTCATTGCATAATTAACACAATTATCTTTCAGGACATTTATCTGAAATAAACTAGTAGCAGCCGCTCCTATAAACTCTACAATAACTAAAACATACAATTATTTCATTTTAGTTGGATGGATTTTTGCAAGATTAAATCTGACACTAACAAAACCTCAAAGCAATATGAGATTGCACAACAATACAGAACAATGCAAGCATGAATAACAGCCAACAGACATGAAATAATCACACACGAGTCCACATCAAACCAGTCTGCATCCGCTATAAACCAGCTCTCAGCTCACTGGTCTAGACTGATGGTTTTCAGTAGGGCTGGAGCTATCGATTATTTTAGTAATCGAGTTTTCTACTGATTATTCCATCGACAATCAACATGAATGAAACACAAACATAGCTAACTTAGGGACATCATAACTAGCCACCATATGGTTTGCGGTCTTAAATATGTCCAGCGTTTATCGGGTTGTGCGTCAGTAATAATGGTCCGTGGGGAAACACCGTGGTCCGTGTGTAGTTACAGTAAATGGACTAAACGAAGCCATGGGGAATATTTGCCTCAATGATTTTTTGTATTCGAGTTACTCAAGGAATCGTTCCAGCCCTAGTTTTCAGGTGGTCTGGCTTTTCTCTTTAACTGAACTTGAGGAAATCTCCACTCATCTCTTAGAGAAAACACCAATGGTAAAATCCAATGGAAGCCAATGGGGACCAACAATGGTTTAGTTACCAGCAGTCTGTACAATATCTTATTTTAGGTCTGGAAAACTCAAGGCAGAGTAAATGATGAGCGAATTTTAATATTTGGATGAACTTTCAATTTAATTTAAGATTTTTAGTCAGATCTGGAGATGCGCCACAACACATGAACACATGATTTAAACTTTGCAGTGCAATATCAACAGACTTTATGATTTTAACCAGCTTATTAAAAGTGTAATTGGTTGAAACGTGACATTGTAATGTTCCAGTGGAGATTTCCAACAGGAATGACCCAAACACACCATCGATCATGTAAACACGCTGAATAAGTCACAAACTACAACACCATTAACTGCCAAAATCACAAATCATCTGAACCCGTGTGATACTGGAGTGAATCCGACTCATATTTTCTTCTTCCTTTGGTTTTACGGCACATTGCGAATCAACTCAAGAGGAGCACAGCGCCACCTACTGCGCAGGAGTGTGATGAAAATTAAATCTGTTTTCCGTAAATATTCCCCATAATCCATAGTCCAAATTAATCTCATGATTGCTTTCATTTGTTTCTCTGCATCATTTAGGATATTAATTACTAGTGATGGGTGCTTTCGAAACACTGCTTCGTGAAGTTCAGAATCTTTTCGTGAATCAACTGTTTCGAAACAGTGGTTCGGAGCGCGCCAAAGTCACGTGATTTCAGTAAACCAGGCTTCATTACGTCAACTTTTCGAAATGTCAATGGTTCGCCACTGGGGGGCGATCTCTGTAAACCCATGAATCATGCAAGATCATTGAGATCGCCCCCCAGCGGCGAACCATTGAACCAGCGGTTTCTACCTGATCTCGGATCAGTTTCATCAATTTGTAAACATTTTTAACAAGACATTTGTTTAAATAAAAGGATGAGTAGTTAATAGTCTCTTACTGGCCTCTATAAACAAGCTCTCCATAAAACAAACAAAACAAGCCCTGCAAACTAATATAAAATATTTTAAAAAACACATATTATATAGACACTTCATATTTAATGGTATTTTATTATTTGTATTGCAGTTAATGCATTATACTTTGAATAAAACATTTGCAATGGGTTTTTAAAAGCTGTTTCATGCATATTTTAGCACGAGTTTTTGTTGCATTTACACACTTTTGACCAGCAGGCGTCACTATTATGTGGCGTTTCGAACGCTTCGAAACAGTGAATCATTTTGTGAAGCAATTGGTTCAATTTGCTTCAAAAAGCTTTGTTTCTCCCATCACTACTATTTACCAGTGTTGGGCTCGTTACTCAAAAAATGTAATTTATTACTTGTTACAAGTTACTCCTTTCAAAATTAATATTATTACTTTACTTATTACTTTCTGGCAACAGTCATTAGTTATACTACTTTTCCTTCAAGATCCCACATAAGTTGTGTATCTTACCCAAAATAAATTCTTCTAAAATGTTACTAGCAATATATTTCTGCCTCATCATTTGACCAAAATTCACATTGGATTGCGGTCAGAAGTTATTACAAACACTCAGTGGCGACCGGTAGTGGCTTTTGAGTGTAGTATTAACCTCATTAATTTTCATGTGTAGCTTGAAGCTAACTGTAGCTATAATTTCTCTGTTGCCCATATATTATTATATTTCATGGTGCATTTTATCAAAATAGCATACGTTTAAGAAAAATGAAAGTTTAAGAGAATGTTTCGTGTTCTAAAAAGATTTTTAATTATAGAAATACAATTTATACCGGGATCACAGGGATGTGGTTGGACAAGCCATATAATGCCAGAGTAAAATATGCCACAACTTACACATCAGTGTTCAGATCATCTTTTCTTCTCACAAAATCAATATAATGGCTTGAATGTAAGCTTTTCCATATTCCAAGCTTTCCTGCTGCTCTGGTAACTTAATGTGTTCATGAGTTATGAAAATAAATCTAGGAATTATTGGGTTGTTGAGGCATTAAAAGTAACTAGCTGTTTTATGGACCGTAACTGTAATATTATTACTAAAATCTTATTAGTAATTAGTGACACTACTAGTAACTGCAAAAAAGTAATATTATTACTGTAACTAGTTACTGCCCAACACTGTTAATTACCGTAAACTCCTAAAGATTGCCAATCTTCCTTAAGACTCCTTCACTGTGTTTCTTATTTAGGACAAACCATCAAAAATGCGCTATTAATCACACTTCACATTATGTTTCATTAGTGTGTGTAAACTGCGGGCCTGATCTCAGATCTGCTCCATGGATGACTTTACTTCTCTTTATGCTCATTATGACAGTATGTAGGGCCCTATGATTTCCGCGACGCAGAAAACACGGACGGAATCCAGTCATAAAAACGGAATTTACAGATTAACGCGGAATGTCACGGAATTTGTCAAAGTTTGGTTGAATTAATCAAAAGTAGGTCATTACACTTAAATCAAATCGCGATATGGACTAGTGTCTGTGAATATTAAGCTGCAAAAGTCGATGTAAATATGAATCCTGCATGTTCTGCGAGTCTCTGTATGAATGGAGCAGACGCGTGGTTTTGTTTACTACACACACAGCGCTCACGGTGATTTCAGAGTCTGCCATCTCAATGAAAACGTATATAGACGCCCTTTTTTCGACCGCTCGACCGATTGTGGCATCTTTCGAATATTCAATGATTACTATAATGAATGACGTCAACTTCACCGCTGCAATATGGCGGACGGCTTACGTATAGCGGCCCATAGAAACAGTCGCTAATGAGGCATCTAGTATATCTATGGTCTCAATGAGGACATAAATACATGAACAATACAAAACTGCTCTGAGAGTCACTTCACGAGCATTTTACAATTTCATTTGAGTAAAACTAGCGTCATATCATATACACACAGAACTTTATATGTATTCACGGCAACCCGTCAAAATAAAAGTTCGGTTTAACTTTTTAAAGGTGCCATAGAATGAAAAACTGTCTTTACCTTGGCATAGTTAAATAATAACAGTTCTGTACATGGAAATGACATACAGTGAGCCTCAAACACCATAGTTTCCTCCTTCTTATGTAAATCTCGTGATTAAAAAAGACCACCGAAAAACAGGCGAATCAGAACATAACACCGACTGTTACGCAACAGTCGGGGTCACTAATAGTTACGCCCGCAACATTTGCATATACCTGCCCATGTTCTAGGTCAGCCGCCAGCCGAACCATCAGAAGTTCTGCAGGTATTGTGAAGACACAAACGAAGACAACAGCAAAAATTGCAGACCATGGAAATACATGTTATGTTCCAGGCTGTGCAGGGGGTGTGAAGTGCAGGGATGGGTTGGTGTCTTTATTCAGAAAGGCACGGAAAGCAAATAACGCGTTCTACTAAAATAAGGCCAGCCACTAAAAGGGACATGGTTAGCTCCTTGCTAGCGGTAGCCTGTTACATTGCAGTACATAAGATTTCACTTACCACATAAACAGAGTAAGGAGAGATGAGGATGATGGCGAACGATTTACAGATCCTGAGCACCACTGACAAGCATCTGTTCTTGTAAAATGTGTGGTAAAGTACTGCCGCTCCATAATATAAACATAGTTTGTGCGATCGCGTATGCGATACGCGATGCCTCGCGTATTAATAGCGGCTCCCTGATGCCCGCATTTTATATACAGTATAATTACCCGACGATATAACTGCGAGAGAAAGTATTTAAATATATATTTTCCTCCCTGTATTTCCTTCTTGCTGATGAGCCGCACTGTGAAACAGCCAATCAGAGCAGAGCTCATTATTATTCATGACCCTGCCAAATAAGCCAATAACAGACCGTTTCATTCTAGGGAGAAATCTGAGGGTTGTAAATGGTCATGTAAAATCGTTTCTGGAGATTTTTTGCCCTTACCTAAGCTACATACCTTCTATGTAGATATCAGAGAACAATTTAAAATACTGTATCAATGCATTCTATGGCACCTTTAAAGACATTGTGCCAGAAATAGGCTATATTACTATTATTTAGTAGAATGTATGTAATACTACTACTACTACTTACTACTACTGTTGAAAAATAATCTTTCTTAAACTTTAAATAAACTTAAATAATCACAAAATATTTTAATTTTAATAGTAAATCCCCTTTATTTGCCAAAAAATGTAAATGTTTAATTTTCATTAATTAAAATATAAATTAAATCAATGTTTTATGCCTTCATCTGATAACCAATAAAATTTAAATACACAACAGAATTTCTGAGGGGGAAAAAACATTTCATAAAAATAAATACAAATTGTTAGACATGCTAAAACACAGAACTGGTAACAATAAAACATAAGGTGAGAAAAAAAAACAACAACAACATTTCATACAGTCTTAAACATGATGCAATTTTTGTTACACTTTTAATAAATTAATGTTAAATTGTATAAGTTTCATGATTTTAATTAGACATGCTTTTTGATTAATACAATTTAATTTGACCATTAAAAAGGAGTCCAGAAAAATTAAAACGGAATCCAGAAAAAATAAAACGGAAAAAAACTGAATTTGGGAAAAAATAAAACGGATTTCATAGGGCCCTGAGTATGTTATTGTTTGACATGGTCGCGGTATAACGTTAGCATGTTTTGATTCTGATATTTACACTCGGCTCGTCCATCTTTAACGATTCTTTAGAGATTTTATCTACTTGCTCGCGAATCCCCACATATAACGAATCATTATTTCCGTCTGTTTTCAGCAGGGAGGTGTGCTCCTGATTTCGGTTGTTTGTCGCAGGCCGCGCGGACATGTTTGACTGAAACACACGGGCCTCTCGAGCAGAAAACCGCGCGAACGACCGCGGAAACCCGCCAAACTCGACGGCGGAAACCGAACGGACGAAGATGAAGATGAAGATGAAGATGAAGATTAAGATCAGTCACTCACCCTCCAGCAGTCTGGAGATCAGAGAATCCACGTCCAGCTCCCCCTCCGCCATGACTGACTGACTGACGACTGAGACGCGCCTCACCGTGCGCACCCCCGCTCTCCCCGAGCTCCGGCGAGACCGACGTGCACGCGCGCAGCTGGACGGAAACACCCGAGTCCATCCGAGTCCCTCCAGGATTTCGCGGGACTTTATTTTCTGATTTTTGCGGCCTAAAATGACTGATTTTGCTGCGGGTTTTCTTGCGGCATTTCTTATTGTTTTGCAGTGAAAATATACCACAGATTCTTCTAACATTGTTATGACTTTTCTGACTTCGAGAACCATTGTAGGGCTCCAGACTAACATGTGAGGGCACCAGCACCAGTGCCATTATATTTTTTATGATTGTAATATAGAATGTTGATGTTTCTATGGAATTGTTTTTAGTTATGGACTGCTGAACTACTTCTCTGCACAACAAATTTACCTTTGGGTACTAATAAAGATACCTTGACCTTGACCTTAAGTTGGTGGCACCAGCACCTGACAGTAAAGCACTCACCCTAATCGCACATGTACATCTCAGAGATGTCTATCTGATGTCTGCATTTACATATGCAAGACATATTTTTTAGAGTGTTTGCTCATCTGCAATACGTCTCTAAGACGTTTCCTGTCAGATGTCAAATAATAACAATAATTAACTAACACTTTAATACACTTTAATACATTAAGTAACATTAACCAATGGAACCTTATTGTAAAATGTTACAATTATTTGTTATTATAGCATATACGTTCACAAAAACACTTAAATTAAACAGAAATGCAAGCAGGTGCATGATTTGGCATAGCAGCCAATAATAACTGTTTCCTTACCTAAATCCTGCGTTTGGACCAGGCTCGGTTGCAAAATCACATCACTCTGTGCTTCTGAAATGATTATCTTTATCTATAGTATAGTATAGTAGTGTAGTAGTTAGCTATCTCTGTGTCGTACATGGTTGCTTGTCAAGCATGAAAAACACATTTTATTTAAATATATATTATCGTATACAGCATGCAAAGAGCGCTCCCTTTAAATTTATTAAAAACTGTCACTCATTCATCACGATCTTATAAAGATCCGTTTCAACCAATAAATGTGACAACACAATGAAACTTTTTTAATGAAGTTAAGAACATGACAGAACTCAGCGCTGGACAAAAAGCGGTGCATGCGTGGATTTCAACCTAAACACCCGTGATTGGCCATCGAGTTTTAGAAATCAACAAACATGTCTGTGATTGGCTACTTTGCTCCCCTCTGCGAAAATGCATTGTGAAATAATTTGATGCTTTCCAAAGCAGAAGGACAGATACACTCGATTGTTTGCCAAATCTGTTTCGTTATGCTATTATTACAAAGAAAACATATCCTAGACCAGGAGTTATGGGCAGCTTTTCCATCTAAACACAATCAGTTAGACTATTATACACGCTAAACTAAAAACCCCCTCGGCCCCCCTCTGGCTCCGGGCCTGGTCACACCACTTATTTACCTGAAAAATAACAGTAAACAGTCCATTTTTACATTTGCCAACCCGTTTTATAATGGTTCTGTACATTCATGACATGTAGTTTTGCCTCTTCATGCTCACGGGGGCTGAATTTATTTAATCAAAAATACAGTAAAAACAGTAATATTGTGAAATATTATTAGAATTTCAAACAGTTGTTTTCTGTGTGAATATCTGTTAAACTGTAATTTATTTCTGTGATCTGCAGCTGTATTTTCAGCATCATTACTCCAGTCTTCAGTGTCACATGATCCTTCAGAAATCATTCTAATATGCTGAAAAATAAAATGTGTCAAAACAGTTATTTGAAATCGTAATAATATTTCACACACACACACACACACGGCTGTGGTTCGGCCATATAGGTAATCACAGCGTGCCGATATACAGCCATATCTCACGTCTACAAGCGTGATATTGCATTTATACAACGGATAAATATTAACTATAACGCGCTTCATAAAATACCATTAGTGGGCAGATTTCCAAGAGGTCAACTAATGAGTTAAAATGTCAAAATATGCAGTAATTTCTTCAGTTTAGTGTGAGTGTCTGTGAGAAGCACTGAAATGAATGGGCTTCAATGCTGAATCGGTTGTTTTGAGCTATTGGCCTCTCCATGGCACACTTTACTTCCACGTTCCTCAGTTCCTATGGAAGCCTATGGGAGTCTCGCCACTCTGTTTTTCAACGGCTCTGACTGAGCCCAAGCCTCCATTACTAATTAGAAAATATCACTTTAGAACTAGTAACGAAGGAACGTTGAGTTGCTTCGTTGAAAGCTCTTCAAAAGCTATATTATGAGAGAGCGACTGACTCAGCGATGAATTTCACTATTCAATGTGAATTTATCTGAGAATATTCTTAACCTCCTGAGACTCTGCATCCTCATATGAGGACATTATATTTTAGTGAGTTTCGCTGAGACAGTTTTAAGTCTGGATGTCCTGTACAGAGCACATTCAGGGCTTTTCAGAGATACCACATGGTTGGATGTTTCACCATGACCACTCCCTCTCCTTGGTCTTCAAATATGTCTGAAAGTAATTTAGTGACACTCTTATGGAAATATGATTATATTTTGTAATTATCATTAAAATCTGTCTAATTTTTAAATTGTGTGTCATAAATCAACATCTCAGGAAAATGTTATGGGGTTTCAAATCAAAATATGACTTTCTGTTAGGAAACAGGACGCTGATTTAATACATGTGCTCATATGAGGACACCGGGAATAAAAGCATGTTTATTATGTATTTAGGGAGACATAACAAATGAATAGGGAAATAAATTATTTTTCAATATTCTATGAAATTTTATATATTATTATGAAAATCTTGTCAATTATTACTCCCATTATTACACTTCTTTTTTCATTAAATGTTGCCCCAAAAACACATTAATATGCAAATTAGATTTAGTTTATAGATACATTGTATATAACGAGAAAACCCGTTTATGGCCGTTTTACACACATTTTGCAGAAAGAAAAAAGGTACATCGAATTATTCTGTTATAATATAGGCTAGTTGAGAATCATCTTTATACAAAGTTTGGTAAAAAAAATAAAATAAAATCTTGAAAACTAAAAATGTATTGGTGATTTTAAAAAATATATATTTTTTTGAGTCCCAACATATCATAACTTATGAATGAAATATAATTTATTTATTTATTTAACTTTTTTTAATACTCTAAACAATGTAAAGACATGATAATAATAATAATAATAATAATAAATTATAATAATAATAATCATACTAATATTAATACTACTAATAATTTTTTTCCTAAAACATTTTTTTTTTCTCAGGTCTCAGGAAGTTAAATAGGGAAATCTATTCAGTGATTGGTCCATGCATATTTCCTCATCCAAAATCCCGTTTGTGGCACAGCAAAGTGTCATGAATCATCTCTAAGACTGACACTTCAGATTTAGTCCTACACTTCACTTAAATTACGAATGAGACGCTTGATAACTAACTCTTAAGCGCAGCTTTGAGCCAATAATTTTTCTACACTTAGGTCAATTCTTAGCAGAGTTCTTGTGAATAATTCTTAGAGGCTTGATAAATACAGGCCCTGGTCAAAATAAATTATGCATACTAATTAAACTAAATTGTGCAAGTTTGAAAAGTCAGATTTCCAGATATCAGACCACCACTTCAGGCTCACCATCGGACCACCATCATATTATAAACTGGCCTGATCATTAATAGAATAATATTGATTAATATTACAATAAAAAGTAAGTTAAATATGAAAGATCAAAACGTAGGGATGAGCAAAATGCCTGCAGAATGTCCTTTTATATGGGATGTCTTAACCTTCAAACTTGCACAATTCTACTTGGATAAATTTTGATTGTTATTTCATACTTCTTGGGTTAGTAGCTGTCAATAATTACATGGGATGATTACATGTTATGAAGCTTTGAATGAAGAAGAGTTAACACAGGTTACCATATGGTTATGATCCAAACAGACTCGATCAAATGGTTAGGCATATTAAATCATCTGATATCAATCAAACTACCAAATCATCATGCACTCTCCACATACGTTTGCAGTTAACATTTCTGGGTTACAATGCCGTCTTGCAAAATGTGAGAGGACATTTGTTATTGCTCAACATATCAGAATTATTTAAACAAGTGGTTCTCAAACTTTTTATAAGCACCACCTCAGAAAATATTTGGCTCTCTAAGTACCACCATAATGACCAAATCATTTACCCCCGGTCTCACAGGCAAGGCTTAAGCTTAGTCCCAGACTAAAATGCATGTCTGGGCTATTTCAGCTGAAAGAAACTTGCACTCATTGATCTTAAAATATTGATTTGTCTCAAGATGCACACCAGTAATGTTTTTTTCTAAGGCACATTTATAAAAATGTCCTACTTGAACTTTGACCTAATCCTGGTTTATCTTAAGCCCTGTCTGTGAAACCAGGCTTTAAGGCCATCACAAACATGGCTAAATGGCATTTGGGGGAATGATGGAAATGGCATTTTATAGGCTTGGCATGCGTAAAATTTATGTCAACTTACCTTATTTGCCTTTTGAAAAAACGAGACATATGTTTCTGTTTCGCTGGCTTCAGATTTCTGGTTGTGCCAAGCTGACTACAACAAACTCATGTTGCAGCTGAGACAGAAACAAGTAAGACTGCTAAATTCCCTGCAGTTAAGGAATAAATAAATGAATAAAGTGTCAAATATTTTGTAAGCATATTGCATAGTTGCTTAGAGTCAGTTGCTTTATTTGTGATAATAATGCAGTGAAACAGACCAAATTGTGTGGCCACAATTTTTGGCCATGCTGTCATACAAAGAAATGATGAACACATGAAAACCAAGAGAGGACCAATGAAATATTAATGGCTGATTATGTTGTGGTCAATGTCATTGTTGCCAATTTAGATTTTTTCACTAGATTTAGTGACTTCTCACCCATTTTGAGACTTTTTTCAAAAGCCCAGCAACAAAATCAGTTTTTGAACAGATTTTTAATGTTTTTTAGAGATGTCTTCTACTCACCAAGTCTGCATTTATTTGATCCAAAGTACAGCAAAAGCAGTAAAAGTTTGAAATATTTTTACTATTTAAAACAACTGTTTTCTATTTGAATATATTTTATATCCTGTGATTTCAAAGCTGAATGCTGAAGCGTCATTACTCCAGTCACATGATCCTTTAGAAATAATTATAATATTCTGATTTGCTGTTCAAGAAACATTTCTTCTTCTTTTTCTTATGTTGAAAACAGCTGAGTATAATTTTTAAGTTTCTTTGATGAATAGAAAGTTCAGAAGAACAGCACTTTTCTGAAATAGAAATATTTTGTAACAATATAAATGTCTTTTGATCAATTTCCTTGCTAAATAAAAGTATTCATTTCTAATGAATGAATGAATGAATGAATGAATCAATCAATCAATCAATCAATCAATCAATCAATCAGTCAGTCAATCAATACTGACTCCAAGCCTTTGAATGGTATAGTGTACAATTTTACAAAAGCTTTTTATTTCAGATAAATGCTGATCTTTGGCTCTTTCTATTCATCAAATAATTCTAAAAACAATGAACAAATGAATGAATGAATAAATAAATAAATACATAAATGTACTCAAATGTTTTAATAATAATAATAATAATAATAATAATACATGTTGTGTTTGTTTGTTTGTTTTTTAAACAGCAAAACAGAAGTAGAATGATTTCTGAAGGATCATGTGGCTGGAGTAATGATGCTAAAAAAATCAGCTTTGAATCGCAGGATTAAATTGCGTTTTAAAATATATTCAAATCTAAAACTGTCAGGATTCTGGTCTGTGAGTGTGTTTTGATCTCCACGTGCTCCTTGTGTTCCTGTGTGTGTGTATGCCCATATTTGGTCTTCCTGTTCCTGTCCTCGTTGAGGGTCATTATTAGTTGATTTGGTTCCAGGCGTCTAGTCATGCCCTCATTATGTTCAGTATTTATAGTGTGTTCTGCGCTGTGTTTCCTGTCCAGTCATTCTGTGTTTGTCACCCCAGTGCTTGCTGTTTCCTGGTTATTTTGTCATTAAGAGACATTCCTTTGAAGAATCTCCTATGTCTCCTCGTTTCGTGCTCCCAGTGAGCGTGACAAAAACGGTTATTTTAAATTGTTAAAAAAAATCAAAATGATACTGTTTTTGCTGTACTTTGGTCAAATAAATGCAGGCTTGGTGAGCAGAAGAGACCTCTCTAAAAAACATTACATAAAAAAAATATTACTGTCCAAAAACTTTTGACTGATAGTATAAATAAGTTAGTGAACTCATCATTATGACGTAATCTAGCAACTGTTTTAGCAATTGAAAGCAGTTAGCAACACTACACTCTTAGAAGAAAAGGTTCATAAATGAACCTTTTGAGGTTCCTGGAGATTGCAACTGTGGGGGAACCTTAAAAGTTCATTTTTTTAACCTTTTTGAAAAGGTTCTAATAGGATCCTTCACTTAAAGGTGCATTAATGACCCTCATGGGTTCCTTTTTGAACCTTTTTCTAGATAGCAATATTATTAATTATTATTATTTTATTATACATTACTAATCCAATTTCACCATATAGACAGAACACCATAATTGTCCATAAACTGCTTAATACATAAATATGTATTACAAACAAACCAACAAACAAACAAACACATAAACAACAATCAAAGATAAATATGTATTATAAACAAACCAACAAACAATCAACATCATGCATTTATACATTCATCAAAAAACTAACCATTGTGGGTGGCATATTGGTTTTGGGATTATGATAAATTAAACAGTTTTCAATGAATGTCAGGGTGTCTCTCAACTTTGAAGCATATTCAGTGTTGAAGATTAACTAACAATGAAAAATACACCTACAGCATTTCCAAATCTTAGTTAATGTTCATTTCAACATGTTGGCCTTCTAATACATTAAAACCAAAAGCTGTATCTGTTAATATTATTTAATGGACCTGAGCTGACATGAACCGATAATGAACAGCTGTGTTTTTTATGCACTAACATTAACAAAGAGTGATAATGACTGTTTTGCTCATTGTTTTTAATGTTAGTTAATGCATTAATGATGTTAATATTGATGCTGTAATACTGGCAGCACTAATATTTTATGATATATGTTACAGTAAAGTAACAATTTTGAAATATATTGATGGTTGTATTTTTTTTTCTTTTGTGTTTTATCTCGGTATTCATATCCTATTCACACACTTTTCAAAAAATAAATAAAAAATAAATTAAATAAACTTAACAACAACAACAATAATAATAATAATAATAATAATAATATTGAATATTTCAGAAGGTTACTAATGACACATCATCTGGATATTTTCGTGTCTGGGGGAAAAAAATAAAAATAAAAAATCGGGAGTAACCGGCTTAATATTATTGTGAGAAACGTTACACAAATAAACTGACTTCACCTGACATGATTGAATAATAAATCAATGTACTTTTACTCTTCCATGAATTATAATAATTATTAAATTAAACAGTAAAACACCACTGAGGCCTTGTGTGCTAATTCTGAGCACTCTAAAAATAAATCAGGGGCTTCGTGAATATCACAGTAATACATACCACTTTAAGGAAATCTCTGAAAGTCATTGATTGAGTTGGAAATACGCCAAACAATCCAGCTGTTTAATGAAATGGATGGACAATGGTCATTTTCAAACACCATTCAGCTGCTTCCCCGGTTTCGTTCTCGTGCACTTACTGTTTGCTTTAGTGGCTCCTTGAGTAAAGCAGCTTCTATTTTGAAGCTACTCACTGAGATTCATTCATTTATTCTGTGTTCATGTGTGTGGATATGTTAATGTGTCAAGCCTTTTTGAATCGTGTAGTACACATTTTGTCACTGTCACACTACTGACAGTTTCTCTTGCACCATATTTGCGTCGATCAGCAGGAGTCTTTAGTGTGCATTCCAGCCTTGAGAAATTAAACACCTTTCAACACATCTGGCCACCACTCTTTCAGGCTTATTTGTGGCACAAAATCAGTCATAAGTAGCACAGGTATATTTGTAGCAATAGCCAAAAATACATGATATGGGTCAAAATTATTGATTTTTCTTTTATGCCAAAAATCATTAGGATATTAAAGATCATGTTGCATGAAGATAGTTTGTAAATTTCCTACCATAAATCTACCAAAACTTCATTTTTGATTAGTAATAAGCATTGCTAGAGCTTCATTTGGGCAACTTTAAAAGCGATTTTCTCAGTATTTAGATTTTTTTGCACCCTCAGATTCCAGATTTTCAAATAGTTGTATCTCAGCCAAATATTGTCTGATCCTACCAAACCATACATCAATGGAAAACTTATTCAGCTTTTTTTTTTTTTGTGGTCCAGGATCACATTTGTAAACAACAGGTGTGTGTTAGAATCGTAGAAAGTGAAGCTGCGGGCTCTTGATCGCCCCCTGGTGGCTGGCTGCAGTACAGGTCATAAACACCGCCCTCTCCATGTAAACAAATGGGACTTGCGTCAAAATAAAATAAAAAAATAAATAAATTACACTTCCAATACAATTTTTCGAAATATGGTTTTGGTCATTTAAGGTAGTTATTACGCTGATATATGGTCAATTGTTTGTTTCTGTGATAAGTTTGAATTAAGCTAGTAATTTGATGCTATAAAAACGGGGCGCGTCGTTATGATTGGGTCTATGGGAGTTTGGCTCCCTCACGACTCTACTGCGCAGACTCTGGCTCCAAATGACGTCATTTACTCAAGATGGCAGCAGCCATACTGAAATGAATTGGCTTCAAATTTTTACAGTGGAAAGAAGGGGAGACACGTCGTCCATCTTTGTTACAGTCTATGGTTAGAAGAACAGAGCTACAGTCCTCCAAAAACTGAGATTCTCCTTTGTGTAGCAAATCGACCTGACTTTGACAAAGACAAATCTGAAAACAAGATTAAAGCATGATTTCTGTATGAAAGTTAATGTGAACACAAATGTGCAAAATGAAAGAAAAACCTCTTAACTTTTCAAAAATTACTAAAACAAATAGTGTTAAGACACTGAGGCCTTGCTCAAAACAACAACAAAAAACCCCCAATAGTAATTAAAAAGAGAAAACCACCATCTATGCCACTTGACTTTAAAATATATCCAAAAACAAAAGACACAGTTGCACATCATTAGCTCTTTAAATGAGTAGATGGGTGGCTCTTAAAAGAGCCTTTGGGGGTGGCTAATAGCCTCGGGCTGCTCTACTTGGAGCTGGTGTACTTGGTGACGGCCTTGGTGCCCTCAGACACGGCGTGTTTGGCCAGTTCTCCGGGCAGCAGCAGACGCACAGCGGTCTGGATCTCTCTGGAAGTGATGGTGGAGCGCTTGTTGTAGTGAGCGAGACGAGACGCTTCACCGGCGATGCGCTCGAAGATGTCGTTGACGAAAGAGTTCATGATGCCCATCGCCTTGGAAGAGATCCCGGTGTCAGGATGAACCTGCTTCA
>JAFVLL020004547.1:0-31254 GCA_021397915.2 Tor tambroides | reverse complement strand
TTACTCAAAAAGAAAAGAAAAAAAAACTATTGACCTTAGGAGTTACTAGTTTAGAACAGTCTGATGAATCCTTAACTTTAAGTTTCCTAACCTAACCAAATCAACTATTTAATCAAAAAAACTTAACCTCAGTATAACGAAATGACAAACAAAATGCAACCAGTTTCTGATTCACAAGCAAATGACTCTTATGAGCTACTTCGATATAGTGATTCAAAAACATACAGATCAGTCAGCGTAGTCCGAATCACGTGCAAATGACTCTTATGATTTGGTTATTTTGATGGCCACAATGAGCAACAATGTCAGAGAGCCTCATCATCCAGCTCCTGTGCCATATCCAGTATCATATTATAGCAATAAAACAAACAACAAATAAACAATGTAAAAATATTTTTGAATAAAGAGTGATTCTTCCACAATACACAAGTCTCCACTGTTGATTCATAAGAATGCAGATATGTGCTCAGATTGTATTTTATTAACATGAGGATGTGTTGAAAGACTGAAAACAATGACACAATTTCACACTATTACTAACTAGTTTATTCTGACTGAATTTACATGCCATTTAAAAATTAGTCCAGATATCTGACAGAAAATAAAAAAATTGAGGTACATGAGGACATTATTTTGCTTTTTAGTTCAACAATCTTAAATTGAAACAATGAGCTGACTGTAACTGCAGTCTCATAGTTATGTTGGGCATATCTTGCACTCTCTCTTTGATCTGCTATAAAAATTAAAATCCAAACTACATTGTTTACAAAAGTGTGTAACACCCTTCTATACAGTGAGATAATGTAGTGTATGGGTAAAACTGTAGCTGGGAAGGGGAGGGTTTGTGTCCCTTCAATTCCACATTAAAGCCACTTTGCCATTCAGATGAAGATTATTTATGAATTAGATACAGTTTATCATTTATATCACATGACCTATGCCCCTTGTCTTTTCAGTGTGAGTAATACTGATGGCCACATGATGCTTTTTCATATACAATCTATGCTTTTTCCATATGAACACACAGTGTTTTTCGCCTACTACTAGGGAAGGAGACACAAACATATTTACATGGACCCCACAACTTTATTAAAATATATACAGAACCAAAATCCCTATGACTGTACATGAAATGTTATAAAACATTTTGCATAAAAGTATAAAGAATTGTGCATGCATAATCGTACAGGTGTAGATAAACAAAAACAAAGAAAACAGTGACAGTAACAAGAAATCATTGGGCTAAAAGTGACTTAAAAGTGCAAAAAAGAACAGGAGTGTGTCTCAGATATCATCCTCGGTGACCAGGCAGTAAAAGTCAGTGCGTGCGGCGTAGTTCCTCAAGCCGAGGTCAGACACGTCTATCTCTGGGGGTTTGGGTTCAGCCGGCACATCTGGACCTGCAGGAAGCACCGGAGCTCTGGAGGGAAGGGTCTTGTAGACGGGAAAACGCAAACCTGTGAAGGAAACACATTTTATATTTACAATTAAATGTTGTAATTTATAGGTAAACTAAAAAATACGCAATTTGCAGCAGCTGCTGGTATTTATAGGGCTAAAAAATAAGATGAAATTCTGATAGCTTGTAATGTAAATCTTCGTCGTGGCACTCTCGTACATTGAAAAAAATGATTTGTTGAGGGTTTAGGACGATTCTAAGGGCCCGACGATGGAGGGGGGCCCCCCGAGGCGGAAACGCGATTTCTACCGAGGCGAACGCGATCACAATTTCTAACGAGGAGGACCTCCGGAACGCGATTTACCAAGAGGAACGTGGAGTGCGACCTGTACGGAGGGGGACCCCACCCACACCGGAACACGATCGCGATGCGAAAGCGGGGGCCCGAGTGAATATGCTGTCCAGGGGGCCCAGAAACCATAGCGGTGCCCCTAGTAATTAATGACAGAATTTTCATTTTTGGGTGAACTATCCCTTTAAAGGAAGCATATCGGAATGAAACTGAATGAAGATAAACTGAAGAAGCACGTTTCGTACCCAGGTCTCCGGCAGGATCGGGGTCCAGTCTGCAGTCCAGGTAATCGGGCTGCTGGGAGAGCATGGGATCTTTATCGCCCTGCAGCAGAGTCTGTGGATCGCCGGCAGATTCCCTGTGAAACGTCACCTTGCGCGGCATCGCCAGTGCCAGCTCCTTCCAGAAGCCTGAAGAAGGGGTCTGTGGGAAGGGAATGAGAATGATTAGGCTTGCTTAACCCTAAATCTATCAGATGTATTGAGCACTGCGAGGGTCTGACCATGGAGTGTGCACCCCAAGTGAGAGTCATGATTCGGGGCTGGTGTTGTCTCAGCTGATGACTGATGTCCTGGCTCATTTGCTTCTGCTGCGACTGAAATATAATGAAGATGGGCTTCCTCGACAGCTCCATCAAGTGCCACAGACCCTGCCTGAACATGAAACAGCATCTAACATTAAAGCTCATATGTTTCTTAATCTTTTGATATGTACTGATGTACTATGAAAATATATTTTTTAAAAACATCTAAGAAGAAAATGTAATAATAATGTAGGGTGGGACCTAATTTTACTCTCTAATATCTGATTTGATCATAAAAGTGTGAGAACATGTTAGGTCAATATTATTGGTTAATATTATTCTTCCCACCCACATGGCTTTGGTTACATCAACAGAAGAGAAAAGTTATTTCAGAGTCAGAGAAAGTTTCTATATTTTGTTAAAAGATTGTTTCATAATGAAAAGATTGTGAAAGATTTTCATCACAAATCATATTTCTTTACACTAATTATGCACAATAAGATATTTATTTATTATAAAAAGAATACAATAATATATTTATTAATTAAAAAAAGAAATAAAAAAGGATGAATTTTAATGTGATTTACTAGTTTGTTTTGAAAAAAATCCATTAAATTGATCAAAGAAGAATCCTGAAATAAATGTATCACGGGTTCCACAAAAATATGAAGCAGCACAACTATTTTCAAAATTGATAATAATAATAATAATAATAATAATAATAAATGTTTCTTAAGCAGAAAATCAGAATATTAGAATGATTTCTGTGACATTAAAGACTGGAGTGATGATGCTGAAAATTCAGCTTTACCATCACAGGAGTAAATGACATTTTAAGATAGATTCAAATAGAAAAATAAAATATTTTGAAAATTATGCAATGAATTATGCAATATGAAATATACATAAGATGACATATTTATTAATTAAGGAATACAAAAAATTAAATACAATTAATTTAGATTTCTTGCTATTTCTACTTTTAATGTTTTGTCAGTACATATAAATCAACAACACATTGTAAAATGTGTCTTTTTAGTTATGGCCACTGAAGCTAAGCACTGTAAAAGCAGGGTGGAGTGCGAGACAGTATAAACAACGCGAAGTAATGCAAATGCACTGTAGATGTTACCTAAAGTTGGTCGTGCACCACTCCTGCTCCAGGTACGACTGAGAGAGAACAACAATCAGCCGGCGACAGCGGCTAATGTTCATCAGCAGCTCTGCAGACGGCTCTGAGAGACACACAATATAAATCATCTGCTTTAAACTTTTCTACAGGTTTATTTCCTTATAATCTCTAATACAAGCTTGTCTAATTTATACCTTTATGCATGTATAGTATGCACTGTTTATTTTTAGAGATTTCATATAATATAATTCGTGAGATTTACCGGCTCCGGGAAGGATGTTTGTGTCGTTGAGCAGCAGTTTATGACTGTACTTGTTCTCCAAATGAGGTTTCAGGATAAAGTTGACAAATTTCCTGTCATTCTCGTTGTTGAAATATGAGATGTAGGCATCATACATTTTGCCATCTGAGAAACAGCAAAAAATCATCATGAAATGTAATATGTTACTGCAGATGATAAAGGACTTTAACATACAGAATGCAGACTAACCATTGAGTTCATACTCTCCGTAAATGTTCCTATACCACAGCTTAAAGTTGAGTCGGCACTTGGAATAGACCACCGCTGCCAGAGCGAGCACAAGCAGCAGGACCACTGACGCCACCACTGCCCCGGTGTGACTTGGGGATTCTGTTTAAAGCATTTGTAAGGATAAATGGATGAAGAAAATGAGATTGTATTGTATAATATTGAAGTAGACAATATTAAAAGACTAAAGTAAATCATTTGTTTCTTACTGTATTCCTTTACGTTGAATTGCGCTGTGCTGTTCCTCACCATGCAGAAATACACACCAAAATCAGCCTGATTGGTCAGGGTCAGTGTTAATTCACTGCTCTTAATGATGTGACCCTCATCAGGGTACCTGCCAAGTGTTTACATTTATTAGAGTGAGGAATATTGAACAATATTTTGACTAAAACTAGTTAATTTGTGCTATGAAGCACATTTTTCAAGCATTAGCATCGGCTGTGTTCAAAATAGCATACTAGCATACCGCTCACAGTATTTCCCTAGTAAGTGTACTACACAGGGTATGCAAATTGTATGCATTCAGAGAAAACTGATGATGTACAATGCCAAAATAAGCTATATACTGTAAAACAAGAGTACACTGTGAGGTGCATACAGTATGTCCCACAATGCAATCTGCTTGACTTAAATGAACCAGAAATCACCCCAGCCCAGCTTAAATGTATAATGTCGTCTTCTTAACTGATTAGGTCCCACTTTATATAAGGTGGCCTTAACTACTATGTACTCACATAGTGAATTTATCATTTGATACAATGCACTAATTGTGTACATACATGTTTTTACATTGTACTTATATTTAAAAAAATATCTGCATGTAATTACATCTGTAATGGATTTCTGTAATTACATTTATAATTACACTGACGACCCATTACTTACACTTTAACCCACCCTTAAACCTACCCATACCACCAAACCTGTCCATAACCTTAACCGTTCCCACCTCAATAGCAGTAAAAGTGTTTTGCAATACAATATGAATACAATAAGTACGTTGTACTTATTTTTTGATGTAAGTACATAGTAGTTAAGCCCACCTAATATAAAGTGGGACCAATGGGACCACTCACAATTCTAAGAAAAAAATTTGCGAGATATAAAATTAGAATTATGAGAAATAAACTCAAAATTGTGAAATTTAAACTTTTAACTTTTTTTTTACATCTCACAATTCTGACTTTGTATCTTGCAATTCAAACGTTTTTTCTCAAAATTGCACGATGAAATCGCACATCTGACGTTTTTCATGAATTCTGAGTTTGTCTCGCAATTCAGAAATAAAAACAAACATCGCAAAAACAAAAATAAAAAGGTAATTATGACTTTTTCTAACAATTCTGATCTTTTTCTTGCAATTGCTAGTTTATATCTTGCAATTCTGTGTTCAGATCTTGTAATTGCAAATTGCAAAAAAGTAATAATCGTAAGATATAAACTTAGAATTCTGAGAAAAGTCGCAATTACCTTTTTTTACTCTCTGACACAAACAGGCTGCCATAGTTTGCTGCACAGTATGCAGTACGCTAGTATTTAGAACACAGCCATAGTGATTAATTTCACACTAATGTTACTAAATCTCATTCACATGTTTTCACTTCAATATTTTTAATTTTTATAACCGATACACTGCCTGTATTCAGTATTTGGCACTGTATTGCATCATATACCCACCAGTCTTTTACATTTTCAGAGTAGGTGAGGTTGGTAAGCAGTGTGCCATTTTTTATCCACTCCAGGTGGTCTTTGCAGTCTGAATCGGTGCGGTTCAGACCTATGGAGGCTGTGCAGTTGAGGACCACGCTGTGGCCAAGCGTCGCTGAAACCGACTGAGTTTGATCATGCTTGAACTCTGGAACGCTGCTACAAAGCGGATCTTTGTTTTGAGAGGGAAAAAACAAGAAATAAGTCAGTATCAGTGTGTTACAATGGATAAAACCAAGTAAACTGCTAGATTCTTTATACAGGTAGATGTGCACACATGAATGGCGCTCAGCTAAAAACAATGAATTCTTTATTTGGTGTAACCATGCTTGAGTCTTGTGGAAGATATCTAATCTCAGGAGAGATGAGTGAAACTCTATTCTGACCCACAGGAGAGGATGTTTCTCATCAGCACTGCTTCATATTCCCATGTTTGAAAACATCTGCCAACATGGATATGGTATTTTATGCTATAAAATGGAAATGGGTTCATAAAAAGTTAATATAATGGTCATTCATTATGAAGGTTCATTTGAAAGCTTGGCTGGTGACATGTCCATTAAGCAGTCCATTAATAGACATCACTGCCAACATTAATATTGTACATGTAGATTCCCGGGAACATGGTTGGGAAACTCCAATATGGGCAGAGTTTGGAAGTAGGTCCATAAATCCTTCAACCAACAAACTTTGGGACTGCTTGTATTGGTCATACGCAAGATAATCAGGTCAGGGCAGTCGGTTTGACCTTTGACAAGCACTTCTTCTGCAGTCCACTGTTCACATGAGATCTGAGGATTTGAGGTAAAACAGTTGTTAATTTGTTTCTATGTGATGTGATAGAAAACACCTTTCCAAGAAATGCCTTGGAAAAGGGAAGTGAGGGAAGAAATAGCCCAGACCCTCCCTAATGAGTGGTTTAATAACAAATCCAGTGACCCTGCAGGTCAGCTGTGGCATAAACGACAAGCAGCAAGTGATCAAATGTGATTTCGAAATCATATGTAACAATAGGGCTGAGATAGAACCTTAAAGTATACTTATACCATACATATATTTTTATGTGTACGCTAGAATATCGCTACAGCGCATGAAGTAAATTTCATCAATAGAATAGTACTTGGGTACTGTACATGCAAAGCCAGATTTTTTTAACCACACATAATCTGTATGCTCAGTTTACACACCACTTTGAATTTTTTGTCGGAAATAAATTTGTCCACAAGATGGCGACACTGGTCCAAGCCATTTTTTCACAGTCGAATAAGAAAAGGAAGAGGGCGAACAACATCAAACTACTGGAGATACAAGAAAAATAGACACGAATGTTGTTTGTTTTGAGGGGGTTCAGAGATAAACGCAACGAGTACAAAGTATTTTTATCGCTCATAACATTGCAAGAGAAATAACGCAAACACTGAACAAGGAATCTATCTAGTGTTGAGCACCTGTGTTTGCACACGCTATTAAACGTATATTTACTACTATTTTATTAAACCATAAGTACAGTTGGAAAGGTTGCGTGTTTAGCGTTATTTGTACGCTAAGCATTCGCGTAAAACTGAAATATACCTTGGGCTTTACTCTACTCTTTGGGCTTTGCTCTACATTGAAAAAGCCAACAGTTTGTTGCTTGAGTCCTCAGGTTTAGTAGAATGGATTTACAAGTATGTTATCAGTAATCGGTTAATTTTTTTTTTTTTAATTAACAGTATTGGTCAATATCAGGTATGTAATTGTACACGCTTGATATTTAGAATACCTTTGCCGTCATCTACTGTTCAATTAAAGGTTTAACTTTAATTTATAACTTTAAGATCATTGAAAAACATGTGCGATCACATTACAGAAATTTCACTGAAATTTTGCAGCCAAAAAATGTCCATTGTGTATAATCTACTGACCGTGCCTTTTTCATACTGTACATTATAATATTGTGATAACTATCAACTTTAAATTTTAGTTTATGTGTTTTGTTTTATTTTAAATTCATTTAGACAAAATTGTACAGAATTTTAATATCGGTTATCGGTCATAAGATTATCGGTGCTGCATCCCAATTTACTAGTATACTAGGTTTAGTAGGTTAAGTATAGGGCTTTTCACACTGCACTTAACCCCGGGTTATCGTCGTTCTAAACACCGCTTTTAACCCCGGGTAAAGACACGTTTCACACCTGCAATTTGAAAGCGGTGTTAGCACCGCTTTTTACCCGGGGTTATGAAACCCTGCTCCGGAGCAGGGTTAGCACCGCATTTGTGGTGTTAACCCCGCATTGCGGTGCTAAGTTTGTTCAGTGTGAAACGGAGCGGTGTTTGTTTGTTGCTGCCGGCCGCTTGGCAACAGACAGCCAATCAGAAAATGAGCAGCGTGGCTCATGTCACGTCAGTAACAAAGCGGAAAGCAGGAAACGCGCGTCGTGTAAACAGCAGCCGGTGAGAAGAAAAGTAAACGTCAAAAGATGGAAAGCGTGTGAACGAGAAGACGGTATTATTCACGTAAAATAAATTCCAATAAATGTAAACATAGAAGTGAACAAGCATTTATAGACCTCAGCTTGCTTTATGCCAAAAAATGTATAGCTCTGTTGTGGACAAAGATGCACAGACCAAGTACTACTCAATGGTTAAGACAGATGTTGTCAAGCCTTCCATTCAGAAAGAATGACTTATAATAAATAAGCAGTAATGTTTGAAAACATATGGAGTCCTTTCATTAATTATATTAAAGATTTGGATTTGACAGATGAAGAAGGGGATGACTAATCCTTGTGGACAATGCAGTTCCGACCTTATAGATTGATAAATTCTTCAACAAATATTTGTTTTATTTTGTATTCAGTATGATTATAAAAGTCATTTTTGAATAGATTACCATGGGCTAAAACAGGAGGAGGAGCATTCTTGTTCAGTGTTGTTGTTTTTCTTTTTGTTTTTGTTTTTTTTAAATACTGTTGATTTATCTTTGTAGAGTAAATGCAGCAATCTTATGGTTGTATGGAATTTGGAATAATGAGTACGATTGTAAAAAGCTGTGTTTCAAAGTGTTTAAAAAATGAAAATAAAATAAAAATATTGTGGAAAATAAATGTAAACATACTTTGCTCCGTGTTTTCTTTCTTTTGTATTTTAGTCTTTGTTTTCTTGCCTTTGAAATTCTGTGAGCCCAAAACGGCTCAAGACCTACGCCAGCGACTTTTTTTTTTTTTTAATAACTGGCAAGACCGCGGGAAAACTCCTGTAGCGTTAAACAGGTTGCCTGCTGTTAGTTCAATCAGTGAAGGTGACTCTGGGATATGCAAATAAGAGCGTTTACCGGGGTTTAGGAATGTACAGTGTGAAAGCGACTGTTAATGAATACCAAGTTAAAGAGTTAACCCCAGGTATAGTATGAGCAGTGTGAAACGTGATTACAGATAACCCAGGATTCCGTTTATCCGGGGTTTAGGATGACCCAGGGTTAACAATTTCAAGTGTGAAAAGCCCTTATGTGTGCTTGCAATATCCCAGCCCAGCATTTGTGTACTCGTATAAAGTACTGTTTTTCAGGCCGTGGAATCTAATAAAACTGTTTTAGTGGGCAATCTATGATGTGAAGTCAGATTAACTGTATATCCATTATAAAATGATTCCACCTTCAACCAGTTCTTAAAGCTGACATTTAACAGCTCATATCTTCGATATCCAGATAGATATAAAGTATCCAAGCATGAAACTGAAAGTACAGGACTAAATTTGCATGTATTCAAAGCAAGTAGGAAGAAACAACAGCAAGTATTTCCTGTAACTCAACTGGTACAGCACAGTGCTGGGAATGTCAAAGATTCAATTCCCAGGCAATGCACATAGTGATAAATAAATATCTAGAAAATACTGTACTGTAAGTGCCTTTGGACAAATACGTCAGCTAAACTAATAATGTCAATACCAAGGATTCAGAGGCAGGAAAAAACTGGCAGAAGAAGAAAAACAATGTTATGAAAGCAAATATTGACCGTAGCAGAACATACTCTTGTTCCAGAACAAGTTTACAATGCATTGCTCATTTTATGGCCACTTTTACCCATGTAGGTCAATCACATGATCTATCACAGATGCTTTACATATGCAAAAAATAGACATGCTCAAAGCTCATATAGGCAGAAGTGTGATATGTGTATCATCATGACAACAAGTTTGCCAAATGCTTTATGCTGTATGAATGCATTTGATAGGATTTGACAGTATTACTATATAACCTATCCCACGGGTTTTAACACTAGTCACTCACAACTGTTTAAGGGTAATTACAGCTATTTTTAATATCTTTGATCTGTCAGCACTGAATAGTTACTATTGCACCACATCTTTTCACTGTGTAATGTTTAAGTAAGATCATTATTCTGCACTGCAGCCAGTAACTTCATTCAATCATTAATCAGGAGCAGCTGAGCTAAACAGGCTGTTACCAGGTACAAAGTTCCCATTACAGGTTGAGAGGGTTGTATCCTGGTAGACAAACAAGCTGCTGAATTCATGCTTGCATGGATGGGATGAACAATATTAACTGGAAAAACAGCTTCAATGTAAGGGGTCATCAGGCCATCATCATATATGTGTTATGTAAACACGTGAAAAAATAAAACTAGAATGATATACATAAAGGTTGAACCATGTAGGAGAGGAGTTTTCAAATATTCAAACAGGGCAAGTAAGTTGTCACATGTTTTAAATGTTAATCACTTAAATTAATTACAATATTTTTGTACAATTGTATTGTACTGTTTCATGACTGTTTTACTTTTACATTTCCATGAAAAACATATAATAGGGGCAGATTCCATTGTCACAACTTACCCCATAGTGTGTGACAACATGCCCCACAAAAGCTCAATGTATTAAATGAACCGTATCTTTTTACAGAGGCAATAGCCCTAAAAATAAAAACACAATTTTGTAGAAAATGCTTTACAGTTTGTCTACACAGAAATTGAAAAACACTAATATTCACTATAGTAAAAATTGTGTCAACTAGCCCGCACTCCATTATATAGGAGCTTATCCCCGATAGATAGATAGATAGATAGATAGATAGATAGATAGAGACTTACCCGCAGACTGAGTAAACGCGAGATATGTCAGATAGAGAATAAAAAGACAACGCCACATCGCAGTCCTCTCATAAATCCTTTCATTCGAGTAAAACAGCTTGTGTCATTAAGTTAACAAACTCAAACAGAGACTAGAGACGACAGCTCTCGCTGACCAGCTGCATGTAAACGCGGAAGGTTAAAGCGAGTCTGTCGCCTGAGAATACAGGGTCACGTGGTCCTGCTTACCTGCGCGCTTCTCTGAACAGGTAAACAGGCGTTCACATTAGACGCGGTCTCTTGTGAAATACATCTGGATGGGACGCTGTGAGATAAGTACTAGGATGTCGAGACGCGTTTTACCTAGACTATTTTTAACTGACACGATTGGTGCACGACGCGGCAACAAGAAACGCGACGCGACGTTCAAAAACGTCGCATATGTGTCCATTACCACAAACTAAAAATAGCGCAGACGGAACGCAAGAAGTTACGCGTCCTGTGTAGAATGAAGCATTCGCAGATATTGTGGTCTGTGAGGATGTCTAAACTAACAAGCTTGGAAAAAAAAGGTGACCAGCGTCTAAATATTCACTTGTATAGGCCTATAGAAATTATGAATCCGATTTAAAAGTTAATGTTAATTGTCAACTGCACAGTTAATTGAAGAAACATATCGTATTAAACACAGTAGCCTTTTATTTCAACTCAGCGATAATCTGAATGAACTCGAGAACCGGATCAGCCCGGTTCAGTGAATCACTTGTGAACCGGATCAGCTGGAAAAGATCCGACTCAAAAGAATGAGTGAATAGGCTTTTGGGGGCTGTGTAACTGTTAACAGTCGCAGTTGGTGTTTTAAAGATGCTTTCTTTGGATTATTTGAATACTCAAAAGAGAATATGGGGAAATATTACATCATTAATTTGTGTTTGTTGTTGGCTTTCACATTCACACACAAAAGTTTACTGGCTCTCTTTACTATTCAAAATGGACTTGGACACGTATATGGAAACTATCCATTGATCTGTTAATTTGAAAGCATTGAACTCTATATTCGTCCTTGAGATGTAGCCTAATTGTAGGCCTATATTAAGGTTAAGTTTTTTATCCTGGCAACAAATCTGTTGGCTTATATATCTTAGTACTCTGTCTTTGTTTATAATTGTATTGTCTTAATGGTTTGATGTCTGTACTGTTTAGTAAAAAAAATTAAATAAATAAAAAAGTCGCAGTTGGTTCATTGAGTTCAGTCCGGATGAATTTGATTCCTGAATCACGTATCCAAAAAGAACCATGTCCAAAGAATGATTCGTTCGTTTGTTCATCCAACATAAAGTAGGTTAGGGTGGATGTTCAGTGATTAATAGCTTAAAATTTGGTCTGTTTTTAACACAAAACTATCATATGGATTCAGAATAGTTCATTAGTCATATGTGCCACTTTTATGATACTTTAACAGGACTCATCATAAATTCACTTTTGGTGCTTCATGGAAGAAAGCAAGCTATGGGTGAGAAAATGTTATTATATATTCATTTCAGGGTGAACTAGTAGTTTACCAGACCAAACATTCAAGAAAATGATTTTGTGAAGTTAATTTACTTTTTATGGAGAAATCTCTGCAAATGTACAGACTGATTATTCCCATCATAGGCGGTGTATTGTTTCCAAGCTGTGGATCAGAAAGGACCTGAATGACCTGCTGAACAAGATAAAGGTGGCCTTCAGGTCTGGGAAGACTGAGGGACTGAACGCACACGAAGAAGGTGCATTGTGATGAAAAATGCTGCAGGGGATGAACTGGAGTAGAAGCTTCAATAGAACAATGTGAAGCAGGACAGGAGGAACCGACACTGCCAAAAACAGCCTGGTAACCTTTATAGCCAACAGCAAACACAAACTGACTGCAAGTTAAATACAGTAAAAAATATACATGCTCTCTCTCTCTCTCTCTCTCTATATATATATATATGTGTATATGTGTGTGTGTGTGTGTGTGTATGTATACACAGTATACAGGTGCATCTAAAAAAAATTGAATATCATGAAAAAGGCCATTATTTTTGTAACTTATTTAAAAAAGTGAAACTTTCATATATTCTAGATTCATTACATGTAAAGTAAAACTTTTCAAAAGTTTTTTTTTGCTTTAATTTTGATGATTAGAGCTTACAGCTCATGAAAGTAAAAAATCCAGTATCTCAAAATATTAGAATATTTATATTTGAGTTTAAATTAATGACCATCCCTACAGTATAAATTCTGGGTATCTCTTGTTCTTTGAAACCACAATAATGGGGAACACTGCTGACTTGGCAATGATCCAGAAGACGAACATTGATGCCCTCCACAAAGAGGGTAAGTCACAGAGGGTCTTTAATGAAAGGGGTGGCTGTTTACAGAGTGCTGTATCAAAGCATATTAAATGCAAAGTTGACTGGAAGGAAGAAATTGGGTAGGAAAAGGTGCACAAACAACAGGGATGACCGCAAGCTTGAGAATACTGTCAAACAAAGCTGATTCAAACACTTGTGAGAGCTTCACAAGGAGTGGACTGAAGCTGGAGTCAGTGCATCAAAGAGTCACCACGCTCAGACGTCTTCAGGAAAAGGGCTACCAAGCCACTTCTGAACCAGAGACAACGTCAGAAGCATCTTACCTGGGTTAAGGAGAAAAAGACCTGGACTGTTACTCAGTGGTCCAAAGTCCTCTTTTCAGATAAAAGTAAATTTTATATTTTATTTTTGAAATCAAGGTGTCTAAAGGTGGTTGAAGTCAAGGTGGAGTCTGGAGGAAGACTGGAAAGGCACAGAATCCAAGCTGCTTGAAGTCCAGTGTGAAGTTTCCACAGTTAGTGATGATTTGGGGTGCTGTGACGTCTGCTGGTGTTGGTCCATTGTGTTTTAATCAAGTCCAAAGTCAATTCAGCCTACTATCAGGTGATTTTGGAGCACTTTATGCTTCCATCTGCTGACAAGCTTTATGGAGATGCTGATTTCCTTTTCCGGCAGGACTTTAGCACCTGTCCACAGTGCCAAAACCACTTCCAAGTGGTTTTCTGAGCATGATATTACTGTGCTTGACTGGCCAGCCAACATGCCTGACCTGAACCCCATATGGAATCTATGGGATATTTTCAAGAGAAAGATGAGAAATAGTGGATCCAACAATCCAGACGAGCTGAAGGCTCAACAGTGCCTCAGCAGTGCCACAGGCTGTGTTTTACTTTACAAGTAAGTAATAAATCTAGAATATATGAAAGTTTCACTTTTTGAAATAAGTTACAAAAAATAATGAACTTTTTCACGATATTCATTTTTTGAGATGCACCTGTATACAGTGGGTACGGAAAGTATTCAGACCCCCTTAAATTTTTTCAATTTTTTTATGTTGCAGCCTGATACTGCAATTGTTTATTCATTTTTTTCTCATTAATCTGCACTCCGTACCTCATATTGACAAAGTGAAAACATAATTTTAGAAATGTCTGTAAATTTGTTAAAAAGAAAAAATTAAATATCACATTTAGATAAGTATTCAGACCCTTTGCAACAACACTTGAAATTTAGCTCATTTCTCTTGATCACTGCTGAGATGTTTCTACACCTTGACTGGAGTCCACCTGTGGTAAAATAAATTGATTGGACATGATTTGGAAAGGCACACACCTCTCTATAAAAGACCTCACAGCTGACAATGCATATCAGAGTGAAAACGAAGCCATGAGGTCAAAGGAACTGCCTGCAGAGCTCAGAGACAGGATTGTATCGAGGAAGGCAACAAAAACATTTCTGTTGCACAGTAGCTTCCATAATTTTCAAAGGGAAGAAGTTTGGCACAACCAGGACTCTTCCAATTGCTGGTTGCCCAACCAAACTGAGCAACTGATGGATAAGGCCCCCAGTCTAGACTAAGGGACCAAGATGCTGATGGCCACTTCAAATTGAGCTCCATGATCATTATGCAGATGGGAGAAACCTACAGAAGGACAAACATCACTGCAACACTCCACTGATATAGGTGGTGTGGTCAGACTCAATCTTCTCCTCAGTGAAGACACAAAATTCCAAGTGGGTTTTGCAAAAAAGCATCTAAAGGACACTCAGACTCTGAGAAACAAGATTCTCTGGTCTGATGAACCTCAATTCTAAACATCATGTTTGAAAGAAACCAGCTCTGCTCATCACCTGCAGAGTACCATGCAAAAAGTAAAGTGTGCTGGTAGCAGCCTCATGTTGTGGGGCTGTTTTTCAGCGGCAGGGACTGAGGGACTCCTCAGAGTAGAAGCTCAACACAGCAAAATATAGAGATAGCCTTAATGAAAACCCAGTCCAGAGCATTCAGAACCTGAGACTGGGCAGAAGGTTCACCTTCCAACAGGACAATGACCCTAAGCACACAGCAAGAGTGGCTTAGATACAACTCTGTGAATGTCCTTGAGTGGCCCAGCCACAGCCTGGGATTGAACCCAATCCAATATTTCTGGAGAAACCTGAACATGTGCATCTGCCCCCATCCAACCCGACAGAGCTTGAGAGGTGAACAGGTGAGGTGAAGAATGTCAGATAATTGCCAAATGCTGATGAGCAAAGCTTGTCGCATCAAACAAAAAAAAGACTTGAGGCTATAAAGGTGCTTCAGCTGAAATGTCTTTTGTGCTCATTGTTGTATATCGTCCACCTTCCTTTAATGACTTTTATATCACCTTTAAAAAGCTACTTCAAGCTTGTGATTTTAAAACTGAGGTAATATTACTATATCTAAACTGTAATTACACAGATTAATAGGAAACCTCTTAAGCAGATCACAGACAGTTTGGATTTTACCCAATTGTTGGAAGGTCCTACTAGAATAACTACATCATCTCAGACACAGATAGACTTAATATTCAGTAACAAGCCTGAACGAATTGTAAAAACATTAAATTTTATTACTGGACTGTCTGACCATAATCTGACATTACTGTCAAGAAAACTTACAAAAGCTATTTTCATTATTCAAATAAATTTGTGGAGCAATTCAGGATTCCAAAAAATGAAATGAATAATTTTCAAAGGGCAGTACAGCAGACTAAATGGACAAATATATTTACTGGGATTAACATAGAAGAAGGTAGTAAGACAAGTCATTAATTAAGCTACAAAAACCAGTTAAGGAGTTCACTAGAAAGGTAAAGGGAAAGAAAAAACAAATGCACTTCCTTGGCTTAATACTGAAATATTTAATTTGATGAAGGAAAGAGATCGCTTAAAAGATCATTAAAACCAAGTTACAGAAGATAGGCATAGGTTCACTTCATTACTTAATCAAGTAGTTAAATATCTGCAAAATACAAAGCTCACTTTATAAATCATTAATGAGGGAAAGGGTAATAAAAAAGCTTATCTGGGAACAGATTGGTGAATGTATGGGAATTAGTCACAGGCTTAGAAATCCAAAGGTTAGAGTTGGACCTTAACGTAAATTAACACAAGATCCAGTACAAATAGCTGTAGCTTTTAATGAATATTTTATTAATTCTGTGGATGAAATTGCACATAATTTTTCCCAGTCAATTGGAGATATTGTTGAAATAGATGAAAAGCCTCTTTAGAATTCAACCTATCTCTGGAAATTAAACCAGTACTATTAAACTCTTTAAAGTTTCAACAGCAAAGATATTTATAAATGATACAAAAATGCTTAAATCTCTAAATGAATATCTAGCCTACCCTATCACACAAATTGTTAACCAGTCAGTATTAGAGGGCATATTCCCAACTACCTGGAAGACTGCAATTGTAACTCCTATATTTAAGTCAAATGACCCTCTGAATATAGTTAATTACCGCCCAATTAGTATTTTACCTGTGGTTTCTAAGGTTGCTGAAAATGTGTATCAGAGCAGCCGTTTCTTTTTTAAATAACAGTCCATTTACCTTCATCCGATGCAGTTTGGCTTTAGGGCCAATCACTCTGCAGAAACAGCTTTCAATCGTTCTTTCTAGAGACTGTTCGAGCAATGGTTGACAAGGGAGGTGTTGTTGATGTTGTGTTTTAGACCTTCTTAAGTTTTTTTGATACAGTCAACCATCAGGTCCTCATTGCCAAACTCTCTACTTATAATTTTTCCCCTTTTGCAATCAAATGGTTTCATGAGTCATATTTAACTACAGAATTCAATGACGCTTTCTGTGAACAACCATCGCTTCATTAGCCTTTAATTTATGTGCACAGGGTACCACAAGGATCGATACTTTGGCCCGCTTATTTAGTTTATATATTAATGATTTGCCATCAGTTTGCCCTGATATTAATACATTAATGTATGGATGATACGGTAATTTGCGCAACAAGACAAAACATCTGGCTGCTGCCAAATTGACCACAGCTATGGATCACCAATTGTTAAATCGCTCATGTCTTCAACTAAATGCAGATAAAACTGTGGGAATGTTTTTCACCAAGAGACAATGTAACATTGTGTCAAACATAATAATATCAGGTCAAAACATTAGTATTGTGCCAGCAGTTTAAGTATTTGGGCGTTATTATTGACTCAATCTTTCTTTAAAGCACATATTAAGAAAGTATATTAGAAGGGCTAGCTTAGCTAATTTTAGATATATTAGAAATGCACTTACTTTTACTGCTAAATTATTTATGGATGCCATGATTGAGGTCGCACCTAACATATTGTCTGACAAGTTGGGGACAAACTAATGGTTTATCATTGTACCATTAGGTAATTTTTTATAAAAACTCTTAAAGTACTGGACCAGAAGCCTAAATAGTTTACATCAACATTGCATTTATTCTTAATAAAACATAAATTGCTAAGTCAAAGATGTAATTAAATATAAAAACATTCGTCTGGTCTATAAAAATTGCATAATATTGCTCCTGCTCCCTCAATTCATTTATAATCCAACGTAATAATAGTAGTCAGATTACTGTAGAAGCAAATACACGAGGTGATCTTCTAATTCCATTCAGGAAAAAGCACATTTGGTCAGTTATCATTTTCATAAAGCAATACAAAATTGGAATTCATTGCCCACTAAAATTAAAGACATACATATGCATTCCACCTTTACTATACACCTTAAAAACTGGCTGTCTGACAATTATAACTGCACACATCAATCTGACAGTTGTGTTGTGTAGATGATGTGACATGGTCATGTTGCTGCCATTAGCTTTCTGTTGTTTGCTGTAATGTTAGGTCCTGTATGTGTTATTTTGTATGTTGATTTGTACTGTTTTAATGCAGAACTGCCTTATGCTTTGCAATTTGGTGCTTGCTTGTTTGTGCTTGTCTTAATTGTGTTTCATTAATAAACAATACTAGTTAGCCTTATTGTAATTGTAATTGTAATGTATTTTATTTGATGTATGCCTTGCAATTAACCGGCTGGGGACTACAGCTGGAAATTAGCCGTAGAGGCTAAAGCTGCTCTTTTTTAATAAAAAGGGATTGTCCACATTATTATAAATCAATAAAATCAAAATCAAATCAAATCAAGTACTGAGTTAACGGTTTGAATACTTATGCAACATACTTATTTCAGATTTTTTATTTTTTATAAATTTACAAAGTTGTGACAGCTCTGTTTTTGCTTTGCCATTATGGTGTATGGAGTGTAGATTGATGTGGGAAAAAAATAATTTAATGCAGTTTAACATAAAGCTGCAACATAACAAAACGTGAAAAAAATGAAGATGTTTGAATACTTCAGCAAGGCACTGTATCAACAGTATCTTGCTAATTCAAGTCAAGTCAAGTCAAGTTGAGCTTTATTGTCATTCCGCTACATGTGTGGACATGTAGTGGAACGAAATGTCGTGTCTCGCAGGACCACGGTGCTACATACCAGTTAAACATACATAAACATCGCAAGTATAAGGAAAATAATAGAGCTATACAACAGTTAACCGTCTGACTTTACATATACTATAAATGCTATAACTACTATACATAGCTGACTACACATAAACTGAGACTGTACAAAAACTTTACATACGTACTGTACATGAAATTGTGCAAAAGAGATATTTGTACATAAAATTGTGCAAAGAAATATATTTTGTACATTAAAATGTTGTGCAGAAGAGAGATTTGGGGGAAGCAGCGCATAGTGCAAAATGATTTTGTAGTGCAATGCACAAGTAAACATATATTATACTATTGAGTCTTTGTAGCAAGGAGTGATTATAGAAAGTGTCTAGTGTGCATATAGTGGGATGAGTGTGTTTCATCTATCTGTCCACAGTATCCATTCATTCTTCCAATTGTAATCGCATTTCAATTCAAATTCTGAATTTAACTCAAATTTAATTCGAAGTTGATTCAAATTGCAATTATTTTTCCACCTCAATTCATATTCAGTTTAAATTCAGGGACTGAACTGTATTTTAAAAAGCATTCTCAGTTCAATTCTGAATGGTGCAACAGCCTTACTTTGACCCGCTGTTCTTCAAAAAGTGTATTTTATTTAGCACAAGTGTCTTGACAAGGACCCCTGGGGGACCTTGGATAATGCAACTCATTACTTGGTGCCACAACTGACTGACAGCTCTCAAGAAAGAGTGTAAGCTGGTTTCATTACATTATATAACAAGGAGCAAACTGTTTGGAAAGGAATGGTAGTGGGATATTTATGAGGAGGTACACAGGTCGCTGTAGCGAGTTTATAATTTATGCCCACCATCACTGAAAAAGACTTGATAAGGTATTTAAGAAGAGTCTAAAACACACCAGGTTATCAAGGCCTCAGAAAGACTAAAGTTCAAAGATCTTATCTTAACACTAAAAAAGCAAATCAAAACCTACTAAACCAAATAAAAAGGGGTAATTGGGTATGGGATTCTTGGAGCTCAAAGAGTCTCCATGCACATTCCATCATTATAGCCATTGCACTTTAGGTGCTGGAAAAGCAGAGTGCCTCTGTTTTCTCCCAAGGCTGTCCTCCAGGCCAGCCTGCCGCTCGCCAAGCATCAATCAAGCGCTGTGTCCTGGCATAGAACCGATCGATGGCCAACACAGCATCTCATTGATAGAAGACAGCTCCTGACTAAGATATAGCATAACTTTTCTGCTGCCTAGTCCAGCAATAATCTCCAAGGTCAATGGGAGGCGTTCAAGATGGCAGTGTTACACAGATCCTGGGGTTTGAAGCCACCGTGCGCACCAGGGAAATCATTAAATCCATAACGGGCAGCTCAAAAGCAGGGCCCGCTGACGGGAGCCATCTTATGCATGAAATTCTGATCTTGCCTGCCTGAGAGGCCAAACAAACCTGAGCCGGACAAGACCGCTAAAGGGAGATGTGAGACGGGCTCTTCCTTCAATTACAGGCATATAAGACCTTTTTTTTAAAATACATTTTTCTGAAACCATCTGATTGTAAAATGAAGCAATCACTATAACATTCATGCTACAATATGCTGCAACTGTCACAACTTTTTTGGGATTTCCTCAACAGGCCAGCCCTAATGCCCAAGCGCACACTGCAAACTGAATGACAACTTCATTAAAATTCAGCCGTGAATTCCCTAAATTATAATTCCATGTGAGAAATGGAATACAGGAGTCACAGGAATTTGTGATATAGCAATAAATCAATAAATATAAAAATAAAGTCACTATTGTGAGATCTGTAAGTCATAGTTATAAGATAAATGCATTTATGAGATGTAGTCACAAATCTTAAAAATAAATGTGACCCGTGCTGGCAAAATGAGTCGGAATGCACATGGGCTAATTTTGAGCTACAGACAAAGAAGTGAAAAATGTCAATTTTGGTCGAATTTCAGGTTTTCACAAAAATTTGTTCATTAAGCCCTCGTCTAGCAATCCCAATGCTCCAAATAGTAATTAAACATCTAAAATTAGCTTTATTTGTACGTTTTCTGAGAGGAGTACCTTTTTCTCTGCACGCTTCTCACGCTGCCGCTGAATGATATATGAATCGCGCACATAAAGGCGCTTCTGCCAACGCGCAATCCCGATAAATATACACATACTGTATACACAGAATTGCAGCATTTAAGTAGGCCATTCACATAAACATAATCAGTTATGTCTTAAGTGAACGTTCGGTGAACTGTTGGGGAAAACATAGGATGTGTAACATTATATTAGATCCGTGTAGTACAGTAGGTTTTAATATACAGGCCATCTGTCTCGTTAATGTTAATCTAACAATAAAAGAAAAAGATTTCTGCTCTTGATTGAACTGCTTTTTTTAGTTTTAATAATCAATTTATTTGTAATGAACCTCCTAAAGTGAGTTTTACATTTGATTATTTGTTTTTCTTACTTGTTTGTTTCTTTCTTATATTTGTTCTACTTTTTTTTTGCACCTGTTCTTATTTATAATAACAAAGAAAAAAAACAGCTATATTGTGATTATTAATATAGTAATGATAATTAAGAAAAGAACTGGAGGAAAAGATGCACTGTTGATTTTGATTTTGCTTTGGAACCTTCAGAAAACTTGAACTGTTTTTCTAAAAAAATAGACTTTGCTGACTATATCGACTCGAAACGGCTGTAGCTCAGTCATTTTTCGTCTGACTCCAATAAATCATATATCATTTTGAAGGTCTTTAATGAAAATAATAATAACTTATTTTTGAAAATTTGCTTATTGTGACTCATTTTGCCAGCACAGGTCACAAATTTGCACTTGCGATATGAAGTCATAATTATGAAAAATAAATATTTAAAGTCACTATAAATATACAATTGTTAGATATAAAGACTTGAATAGTAGAAATAAATATATAGTGTAAAAACACAATTATGAGAACAAAATATGCATGTGAGTTAGTCACATTTATTAAAAAATAATAAACATTTATGAGATTTAAAGTCACATGAGAAAAAATACATTTGTGAGATATACAATATGATTACAATTATGAGAAATATATGATATATTTCTTAAAATATAAGAAAGAGTTACAATTATGAGAAATAAATAGGCTTTAGTGGTATATAAAGCCATTATTATGGGAAATAATTATGCATTTGCGAGATTTAAAGCCACAATAAGAAATAAATATACACAAAATACATAAATATGCAATAGTGAAATATAGTTACAATTATGTGAAATAAATATGAATTTATACACATAATATGTGACCCTGGACCACAAAACCAGTCTTAAGTCGCTGGGGTATATTTGTAGCAATAGCCAAAAATACTTTGTATGGGTCAAAATGATTGATTTTTCTTTTATGTCAAAAATCATTAGTATATTAAGTAAAGATCATGTTCCATGAAGATTTTTTGTAAATTTCCTACCGTAAATATATCAAAACATAATTTCTGATTAGTAATATACATTGCTAAGAACTTAATTTGGACAACTTTAAAGGCAATTTTCTCAGTAATTTGATTTTTTTGCACCCTCAGATTCCAGATTTTCAAATAGTTGTATCTCGGCCAGATATTATCCTATCCTAACAAACCATACATCAATGGGAAGCTTATTTATTCAGCTTTCAGATGATGTATAAAACTCAATTTTGAAAAATTGACACTTATGACTGGTTTTGTGGTCCAGGGTCACATATAAAGATAAATGAAAAATAAATATTTCTTGTATTTGTGACTATATCTCACAAATGCATATCTATTTCTTATAATTGCATGTCTTTTTGTGACTTTATGTCTCACAAATACACATGCACTGGGTCATTTAGGTCACAAAAAGTCACAAGTGTGAAAAATAAAGTCACAAATATGATAAATATGCATTTGTGAAATATAAAAGTGAAATAAATGTGATTTATTAAAATATCTGGACTGTTTGTAGATCAACTGGTGTATGGAGTATGTGGCCTGACACACAGCACATACACAGTGTGCAAACGGCCTCTGTGGCCTGTGGCACGAGAGGGGCTATGAGAGCTGGCCATTAGGGAAGAGCTATAGGTATGCACAGGGCTCAGGTAATTAAGTGCAAACGCAGGCAGGGAAAGCAGGCCTCCAGATTTATGTGGCGTAATACTGCTCACACTGCATTCCACCACCTCCTCGGCCCAATCTCATAAAGCATTAACTACCTGACCATTCAAACGCACTCCATCATTCTCTTTTCAGCTCTTGTTTTTCCACCGCCTCACCCTTGTTCTCTCCCTCTCCCTCAGTCTTTCTCTTTCTGCCTGCCTGCTCTGCCAGCAGGTACCTCTCCTCCACTGGCATAATGTGCCACCTGCCTGTCTGACGATGCCAGGCCAAGACATCAGTAATAGGGAAAGGCCGGAATAACAAGTTTGTTTTCTCTTTCTTCTCTCCCTCGACCCTCATTTTTCACGACAACGCAGATTAAAGCCATTTCTGCTCAGGGTCGTGCGGAGGGGGCGATCTTCGATCAGTCGCTCTCATCTTGGCGGGGGTTCATAAAACTCATTGGCCCCATATGTTTTGCTATATTGAATCACACGCAGTAGGTTTTGATGTAGAGCAGCATCCAGAAACACGACATGTTTAAGTTACCATGACTGAGTTTGAAAACTCGCACAGACATGGTAATGCACCCTCCAATGAACCTGCTTTAAAAGGATAGTTCACTCAAAAATGCTAATTCTGTCATTATTTACTCACCCTCACTTCATTCCAGACTTGAATGCATTTCTTTCTTCCGTGAAATAGTGAAGGAGAAAATCTGAGTGACTTTGTTGGATAAAAGAAAAGTGTATGGGGATCAGGGGCTGTAGAGCTTCAAAAAGCATAAAAAAAGCATTATAAAAATTGTCTTCACATTTCAAATATTCTTAAAACACATGACAGTTTTGTGTTGTGAACAAACCAAAATTTAAGTTCCACTTCAATAGGCTGCTGGAACCAGATCAGTGAGTCAAACTTCAGTCTGAATCATTCAGAGAATGAATCATTGGCTGTGTCCAAAATGGATTATTCTCTGAGTAAGAACTTCTTTTGAGAAGAAATTACTTTGAGGCCACTAAAAAAATAACTTTCTATTTAGTATGAATGTGTGTGGCATAAACGCAATCCGAACCTACTGTGTTTGCCATGTTGTCATTGTCATGTGACCTACCAGCGTTAGTTGTGTTGCATCACTACCATTCACAAACCCTCTCCTGTGGCCTCATGGGATTGTAAAGTATCCACTGAATTCTGACATACTACTCTTTTCACATACTGTTTCCTGCCAACTATGTAGTAGGGAAGTATGTGATATTGGGTGCAGCCATTCAGACGAGTTTTGTGATCTGAATTCATTGAAAAGATTGAACTCAAAAGATTTGTGAATCATTCATGAAAAGAACATCTCCAGTTCTCTCACAAACTCTCCTGAACATGCCTAGATGTTCTAGAACAGATGTCAAGCTTTTAATGAATTATGACTTTTGAAACGTTGCAAAAAATGAAATTTTGGTCTGTTCAACACACAGAAGCAATCATACGACTTTAGAAGGCTTGAAATAACGCACAGGAGTCATATTGACCACTTTTATTATACTTTTAAAGGGTTACTCCACCCCAAAATGAAAATTTTGTCATTAATCACTTACTCCCATGTCGTTCCAAACCTGTAAATGCTTAGTTCATCTTCGGAACACAATTTAAGATATTTTGGATGAAAACCGGGAGGCTTGTGACTGTCCCATTAATTAACACTGTCAAGGCCCAGAAAAGTATGAAAGACATCGTCAAAACAGTCCATCTGCCATCAGTGGTTCAACTGTAATTTTACTAAGCTATGAGAATACTTTTTGTCCGCAAAGAAAACAAAAATAACAACTTTATTGAACAATTCGTCTCCTCAGCGTCTCCTCCGCGTCAGCGTAGCACCATTTTGGAGAGTATCAGCTGGACGCAAAATACGCTGTTCTGTGTCAGCCGCACCACACGGGTACGCTGTTTTCGTTCAAATCAAAGCGTAAAAATACTTAGAAGACGTATCCTATGTATTGCGGCTGACACAGAAGAGCATAATCTGTTTGGGTCCAGCTAATACTCTCCAAAATGGTGCTACGCTGACACAGGGGAGATGCTGAGGAGACAAATTGTTCAATAAAGTTGTTATTTTTGTTTTCTTTGCGGACAAAAAGCATTCTCGTAGCTTCGTAAAATTGCGGTTGAACCACTGATGGCAGATGGTCTATTTTGACGATGTCTTTCATACTTTTCTGGGCCGTGACAGTGTTAATTACTGGGCAGTCAATGGGACAGTCACAAACCTCCCGGTTTTCATCCAAAATATCTTAAATTGTTTTCCGAAGACGAACGGAGCTTTTACGGGTTTGGAACGACTTGGGGGTAAGTGATTAATGACAAAATTTTCATTTTGGGGTGGAGTAACCCTTTAAGGATCTTTTTTTCTCATCTAAGAGATCAGGTATAATGAAAAGACTGAAGAAGGAAAGCAAATAATGACAGAATTTGAAGGTGAACTGTTCCTTTAAGAAGCCAACTGGAACCGAAACGACCAATGTGCTCAGTGAAATCAATGTCATATTAAGGCAGTGTTAGATGTGGTATACAGAGACAATAAATATCTATGATAACAGAATGGCTCACGAGAGAGCTCTGACCCGCTGTAACGCCACAGTGCCGCGGAACAGGGGAGTTTGAGGAAACAAAGGGCTCTGGATAACAAAGTAGACAGGTAATCAATAATAACCTCTGATGCTCATAACTGGCTGGTTAGGAACTCTGTCTCCATTTCAGATACTGTGCCATCACTTTGTAACAAGAAACAGATGCTTAGAGAGATAACAAGTCAGAGAAATACATCAAATAGAACGGCCATGCTGATCTATACCTCATGATCTGTCCACAATGCCTGACCTTGGTCAGGGGAATTTATTAGGGGAATAGCCTGGGTGTGTTTTGCACAATATGTTCATATTATAAAATGTAATCAATAAACGTGACACAAAAACAAGAAGAATCCACATTTCTGTGACACGTCGCCCTTCGGCAAACAAATCACGCTTATCGTTTACATCCAGAGGATCGCTGTTGTGAATCTCATTCACGGACAGTAAATTGTCAGAACATTAAGGGATGATGGAACACCTGCCCTGAACTGCGAACCCTAAACATTACAGCTCAAGTCGATGCACTCAGCCACTAATTGCATTATTAAGTGAGATAAGATCCTGTAGATTATTATTAATGGCCGCCCTGTGGGTTAGACTATCGTGAGGTTGGATTATCTATCTGCGAGCTTCATAACAAGACTTCTCCAGCTTCGGCGCCGCCAAATAAACAGGGGGATTCTAATAGAGTTCCATCAGCAAGTATTAGAGTATTCATAACAACGCAGCTTATTGCACACAGCTGGTGTGCATGCAGTCTGACATTAAACATAGA
This sequence comes from Tor tambroides, assembly GCA_021397915.2. NCBI lineage: Eukaryota > Metazoa > Chordata > Actinopteri > Cypriniformes > Cyprinidae > Tor > Tor tambroides. Next base: position 5,200 of record JAFVLL020004547.1, on the reverse strand, counting down.
CTGAAGAGAAGAAGCGATCGCTCTGTATGCAGGCCCCACTTCCTTTAGACAACCTTCCTTCTCTTCAATAGATGGGTAAAGGTATTGAGCTTGCATTCAGGAGGGAGTAATGCTCTCCTCACCTTTCTATATATTCTCATCACTGCACTAATTAATCAAGCAGGCTGGGACACACCACAAAGGGTCACAGTGTCTGCGTCCGAAACCAAAGGCTTCTGCCTTGCTGTCCAGGCGGTCACTGACTTCACAGGCATGTCAAGACATTGAATGGTCTCCTCACATTTTAACTACTATTTAAAAGTTTGGGGTTGGTAAGATTTTTTGATGTTTTTCAAATAAGTTACGCTCACCAAGGCTGTATTCATCTGATCAAAAATACAATAAAAACGGTAATATTGTGAAATATTATTACAATTTAAAAGAACCGCTTTCTGTTTAATATATTGAAAAGTGTATTCCAAATGTGAATTGCTAACATCCACTCCTCCAGTCTTCAGTGTCACATGAGACTTTAGAAATCATTCTGATATGCTGGTTTGCTGCTCAAGAAACATCTTACAGACTCCAGACTTTTGAAAATTATTGTATGCATTTGGCAGGTGTTTTTTTCCCCTCTCCTAAGCAAACTAGTTTCAGACAGACTACCAATAAATCATAACAGCCATAGAATTGTTAATGTATAATGTGTATATCCCAGAACACACACACACACACACACACACACACACACACACACACACACACACACAAATATTATATATAATTCACGTCAAGAAATAGGGTTTAAAAAGCTTTTCAGGATTCTTCTTTAAAAATTAAAACAAAAGATGGGAAAGTTCTTAAAATTCCATTTGTATTTTTTCCAAAATATTAATCCTTACAATGTGCATTTTCAGAAGAATTGCGGTTACAAGTTAAAAATAAATAAATAAATAAATTAAATAAATAAATAAAAAAGTAGTAAATTATTACCAAATATTAATGATTACATCATGCATTTCCTAATAAAAATGGCATCAAATAAAAGGAAAAATACAAAAAGGCTGAAATTTTTAAGCTTTAAAAATATGTAGTGATTATGATGTGTATTTATAAGCAGAAATAGAGTCACAGTGTGAGACAAAATAAATAAACATTTATATCTAAAATATTTACAGGTATTTGTGTTGTTTTCAAAATATTTACAGTACTGACTACAATAAGTGTTTCTCAGTATATGCTAATGTATTTCTTTGTCATTTGACTTTGCTTCCTCCCTCTATATGTCTGATGTCAGAAGCTGCCATTTTTGATTGTCAGGACTGCTGCTAGTGAGTACAGAAACATATGAGACTATTCTGTATGTTTCATGTTGTGTACCACCTCCTCCAATGGCACTGAGGTGTTCATTAGCACATCTGCTCAGAGCTAATGCTAGTGGGGATGGAGTTGTTTGTTGTCACTAGGAACAGGTGAGGGCTAAAATTCATGCGTATACGCTTGCCCTGATGAAACCGTATGGATTTTTTTGGGGTGCTTCATCTTTTTTAGCGGTCCCTTTGAAGAAAAAAAGAAGAAAACTCATTTGCAGAGTCATTTTTCAGCTCACACTGTATGGCTTTTCAGATGTGGAACCTTTGGGAAGCACAAGCCTAAAGTTCCTGGAATCCATGAACAGAGAACAGTGTGACAGTCACAAATGAGTAAACAAAGCAGGCGTGATTTAGCCATTCATTACCCTGTAACCAGCTATTGTTGTTGCTTTGAGGAGGAGAGGAGGAGGATGGCCTCCACAGAGATTTTGGATTCAATTAAAAAACAACACCTGCTGAGGAAGCCCCACATCCAGCTTCTGACATCAGACATACTGTATAGAGGGAGGAAACAAAGTCAAATGGCAAAGAAATACATCAGCTTATGGGCACAGAACAGGTGAATATGGAGTAAAAAATAACAATATTAAATTTACTAAACAGAAAATGAATGTAAAGACAATCATGAATATGAGGCTGTGATTTAGGACTAATATGGAGACATCACAAATTATTCCCTTATGTTTCAAAAGAACTTTAATGCAAATATGCAAAGTAAGGGGCCGTTCATAAAGGAAACCTAATTAGTTAGTGTATGTAAAAACACTAAATGGACAATGCTGACTACTGGGTTTGGCTTATTTAGCCATTTTTGTGTTTACATGCCACTAAGAGGTTAATATAAAACTTTTTAAATAATAAATAAATAATAGAAGTCTCCATGATTGGTTGAACAAAAAAGGAGAAACAATGATCAGTATGTAAATGTATGGTCAATTTTTTTTTCTTCTTTTTGGAAAGAATTAAAACTTTCAGCAAGGGTGCATTAACCGATCAAAAGTGACAATAAAGTCAGTAAAGTGACAGCCAATCAGCTTTCTAAAGGATCATGTGACACTGAAGACTGAAGTAATGGCTGCTGAAAATTAAGCTTTGCCATCAGAGGAATAAACTAAATTTTAAAATACATAATTTATTTTAAACAGTAATATTATTTCACAATATTTTACAGTATTTAAAAAAATAAATACAGCCCTGGTAAGTATAAGATACAAAAACAGACCCCAAATTTGTAACTGTGAAAACTTGATAAATCTTTGAATATTTTATTTTGTTTTGAATCAACTAATATGCTATTTTTGTCCCACAATTTGGATGCCATTTAAGTAATTAGGTAAAATGGACTAAAATGAATAATATCATAATGACAAAATTTAAAGGACATAAGAAAACACCTATAACAATAAACTGTGAAACATTAACACTGGTTTTGCACCATGAGCACTACAATGTCAAGTTAAAAAAAAAAAAAAAGTCCAGCTTCTAAAATAAAGTTTTTCAAGACCCAATGCGCTTTGTTCCATTCCGCTGCGCTGTATCTAGCTGTTTTTGAATCCAGTACTGCATCCTGTGTGAACAGCCCCTAAAAATGTGAAAATTCCACTAAAGGAAGTTAGTATTTTGGAGAAGCGCCTCTGGTCAAAATCAGAGGCCAAAAAAATGTGTTTCTTCACACGAGCAAAAGTAGTTCTCCAGATATATACATTTGTAAGAGAAGTCATCTCTCTCTTGCAGGAGCCGAGCGTATGAGTCATGTTTACAGAGCACCTTGGGTTTAGAGGAAGAAGGGAAAAATGTAGCTTACACTCAATAGTAATAATCATAATAATAAAAAAAGGTGCAATGAGAACTCTTCGCAGCCAGAAGCCCATTCATTAGTGCTCCACAGACCCCCGCAGGAGCGATGGGACCATTTTCCTGCATTGCATTCGGATCGGGGAGGCTCAGCAAATTTGTCGTCATGACATAAGGACAACGTCCTTTGTGCTTCGCTTCTGGAAATGGATTTGGAGATGTGCACCGGGGCTCTGAGGCGCAACCCGCTGACAAATAAGCTAATTCTGCATGAGTGCACAGACAGCAGCAGAAGAAATCAAGTGATTGGATAGAAACGACGAGAGAGAGGGCGGGAGGAGACTAGCTCTCCAAACTCCGAACAGTTCAATGGACCTTTTTTCCCCCACATTGCCCAGGGCGAGCATATCGGGCCTGATACCTGCAAACTTCACCTCCGCTGCTTTAAGTACACACCGACCGCATCTCGAGACCGCCGGGTATGGCGAAGTCACCGTAATGTGAATCACTCCACACATTTACGAGTGACACGCATTCATCAAATAAATCCCTGAACTAATAAATGATTGAAGCGATGAATAAGTAAACGATTGGCACTGATGGGATCAGGAGCGGCATGTTGTGCGCAGTGCACACTACGGTCATGAACAGCATCATCGATCGCTGCCTCGCATGTTACTGATGTATAATAGAGGGACCGCGAGCGTCTTTCTCCATCGTGGCGTGTCCCTGCAGTCCAGGCCTGGATTAGAAACCAGATTACTCTGTCACACTAAAGACCAGCTCTCTGATCAGTGGTTTATTACACTAATTGATCACCATCAGTCCACACATCCCAGGCGTATAATGGCTGTCTCGAGTCACACCAGACTCCGTGCCTGCTCGCGAGGACTTTATTGATGTTGACCTAAATGCAGATGCTATGACAGAAACACCCTAGGAGCTAAAATGTTCCGATGTGTAGGCAAGGCGGATCTTAAACAAACTATTCCCCAAAGTACCGCATCAGAACGCAGGGTTTAAAAAGCTGCATTGGTAGTGAGAGTTAAGCAAAATTCTAATTAAAAATATAATTTAGGAATTATATGAACATCTAAATTTCTTTTAAAATAAATGTAAAATACCTAAATATTACAAATATATTTCAAAATATTTAATATATTTTATATTAATATTTTATTATTTTTCAATCTATCCATTCATTCATCTATAAAAATGTATTCCAGCAAAAAAAAAAAATCACTTTAAGTAGTTATATTTATGATTTTAAAAAATAAATAAATAAATAAATTTTAAATACATAAATTGTAAAAAAAGAATTATTTGAATAATATTTGAAACTCTATTTTAAAAATTTTAATTATATAATTAATAACAGGCAAACAGATAAAACAATTACAATAACTGAATAGAATAATTACATAAACAATTAAATTAATGTTATAAATATTGACTAAAATATTTAAATAAAATTAGTTTATGGTGATATCTTTAATAACAATTTACAATAATAATTAATATTAATTAAATTCATATTTTGAGACATAAGAACTATAAGGCTTCTAAACTTTCAAACTAAACTTAAAAAAATGGACAAAGCAAAACAAAACAAAACAAAACACCTTTCAAATAAGGCTTTGTCAAGCCAATATTCAAAGTTCTGTCTCGTCAGACTTAAACTTCTCTATTCAACTAGAATTTGGAAACTGAAATCTAATGGAATTTGAAAAAGAATTCTCAATTCAGTTCTGAACAGTGCACAACCCTGATGCTAGCAACGGCCTGTTCGAAGCCAAGTCTGTTGAATAAAAGCAGCTCTGTGCTAATTTAGGGCTTTAGCTATTTGTTCCATATTGATCTCTGTCTGCTTTTGCGTTTTGTATATTAACACTCTAATCATAAATCACATGATATAAATAATGCGCTCCGCCGCTTGCAGATGCAAGCCTTTGTCTCCGTAGAGCACAAAACCAAAGGTCAAATGATTAGCTTTGCATGCATGCATGCCTTTAATGATTTGAATAAACCTTTGTGTCCGCGTGTGCATCCTCAGC